>UYYA01000055.1:0-147226 GCA_900624975.1 Angiostrongylus costaricensis
AACCTCGCGATTGCTGAACAAGAAAACAACACATTCATATTCCAATGCCGAGGTTAAGAGAAAGTCGATCCTGGGAACTAAATATCTAGCTTTGGAGCTGTTAACATTTAGGTCAATTGATTTAAACCTTTGATGGGGTATACATTCGAGGTAGTGCTCTTCCTCATACACCCAATATGGACTCTATATCGTTGGATTTTTTGTTGCAGTTGAGACACAGCCACAAGATTGCTGAGATATTGGCAAAACTCCGGACCACAGGTGTCTGCGGTGGGGAACGCACGAGCTATTGTCCTTTCCGGGAGTAACGCGTTCACCACCACACCATGCGGGTCCTTCGTTTCGCCTGTCTCTCAGCTAGTTCTATCGATCAGTGCCGTCAGCAGTCACCCGTCAGCGCCATTGATCTGGGAGCCCAAATCGGCATTGAACCCAGTTAAGCAATACCCTGCCATAAAAATTATAAAAGGCAGAAAATAAAAAGTAAACGCTGTGAATTCAACTACATCCTCGGCTTAACTGGGTTCAATGCCGATGTGGGCTTCCCAGATCAATTCCGTTGACGGGTTATTGCTGACGGCACTGATCGATAGAACTAGCTGAGAGACAGGCGAAACGAAGGACTCGCATGGTGTGGTGGTGAACGCGTTACTCCTGGAAAGGACAATAGCGCGTGCATTCCCCACCGTAGACACATGCGCTCCGGAGTTTTGCAAATATCTCAGCAATCTTGTTTTTGTATTTCGCTCAATACCCTGCCATAAAAATTATAGAAGGCAGAAAATGAAAAGTAAACGCAGTTGAGATATTTTTGACTACTTTGAGGACAGCCACGACCGACTTTGTATTAACCTCGGCATTGATCAAGTGATTTTGTTCGTATTTTTTTGAGCAAACGCGAGGTGTTATTGTTCTTTGTTCACGATTAAGCTGACGTTTCGGCGAATTTCGCCTTCTTCAGAGCCTGGAAAGGTCAAGTTGATAGCAACTCACTCGGCCAGACGCCTCCATAACCAAACAAAGAAACCCCAAACCAAGATTTCAATCACTTTGAACACAGCTTTGCACACTCACCGCTTTCTATGAGGTCTCCACTAAGTATGTCACGTAGAGACCAACCGCACAGAAATCACGTGGAAGTATAATGTGCCCCTCACATCAGAAAAGCAGTTTTATATACTGCCCTGTATCACGCGTGATAATGAGGCATTCTTCCCTGCGGTTCATTTTCGGATTTCTGGAATTAATCCAGAGTGCCTTGAGGACAGTCGTTAGAAGATGTAGTGTTTTATATTTTCTGTAAATTCGTGTATCCAACAGAAGTGTCGCTCTGCTTCGATACATAGGGTTACCCTTCGAGTGGCATACTCTGTACCCAGAGCTCAAGGCAGCTGTTCAGTAAATCTGTCTGCTATATAAGTGTTGTACAATGGTGTATGCCCTATACGTCTAACTACATCGGTTAAAGTTGGTGTAGAAAAATTTTATTCTAGAACTTCCTATTTGTTTAGGTCTATGCTAATAGAAAATATCGTGTTCTGTGGAATGCCGTCGTGTCTCATCTCCCCCAGCAGTGGGTCTCTTCGAGCGAATACAGCTTAGAGGCTGGGTAGTACTTCACCAATGGAATTTTAAGCTTTAGGCTGTCTACGAACCCATTAATGACATAAAGATAACATAAAAGTTATGCATTCCAAAAGAGGGCTTCAGTGTCACCATCATGACCTGGGTGATAAGATAGAGATCCAAAGCTGTTGAAATATTTTGTTCTACTATTTGAAATCAACATATGGGATTGGGATTTTAGTTTCGATATGGAAACTCTCGTATTCTTCTGCGATAGTGTTTGGGAGTATGGTAGAACCGTTACGCATGAATCATGCGCTTTTGTTCACGAAGATGTAACGATTGAAGAAGTGAAATGTCCTTCTATATGTTTATCGAGTTAAGTTATACGACTATTAAGCTTCCCCGTGGTTTTTGCCCCAGTGAACATGGTAGGTTCACCACGGATAGCGTTAATGAAGCTGGGAAAGACATTCGGAAGCTCATTTGAGCGCTATGCCATAGCTCGCTGCAGTCCAGGAAGGGAAGAATTTTCTTCGTTCCACATTTTACCAGAAAACTGGAAATTCGCGCTCTATCCCATCCGATTTTTCGTGTAGACAGGTTGTTCTAGTATTCAGATGGTGTTAAAACTATTGAAGTAGATTACGTGTTAAACTTAAAATAAGTTTAAGACACTTCCAAATGAAATTCAATATTGACAAAGGTGAACTAGTGAACTACAGCATCAGCAGGTGTAAAAAATTGTCCTAAATTCTGCAGCGCCTAGGATTTCGTGTGTCTTTGCCTGATGAGGTGTATTCCTTTGATTAAAAGAGTGGGTAGCATCCATATCCTTAGTAGCCTATGGATTATCCCTGTCATTCCATCATTTTCTCGCCTAGATGTTCGTATTTAAGAAAGGATAAGTGCTGACGTTTAATGTGTGATACCTTTAGAGCATGAAAAACGTGCTCTTGATCAATTTGCTTCTCGTTAAACATGTTTTCTTTACAGAGGACGCAAAAATAACGCTGTTTGTTATGACTAGAACTCTTATTTCTTCATATTCAGTCGTTAAACTTCAAACCTTGCCTCACTCTGCATAAAAATAGTCGTAACTTATAAGATTTAGTTATACTTAAAATAGTTGATACTTGATACTTGAACGCCCTGGTTGTGCGGGCACCAGCATAATCTCCATTTTTCGGAGATTTGCTGGTTAAGTCATTGTCTCGAATCCAGAGGTTATCCTGGTTAAAGTCTGTCCAAGGTCCTCACCACCACAGCCAATCCCAGCTCTTGTGGATCAGAGCGATATTTACCGCCATGCGACTTTGACACCAGTACGGTAGTGGATCCTGGTATTAGTTTACTCTTAGCTAGGCTTCCTGATGAAAACTCCACACTCCTCAGCTTGGAAGGCCCTGCCAGGGCATGAATCCCCACTCTGTACACCGCAGCCCGACACCCAGCAACACCTCCCAGCCACGATGAGGCGGTAAACCGTTGGGAGGTATATTTAAAATACAAAGTGCAATCTAAATAAACTAGAATAGTGAGGATATCTAATAGTGCACACTTTATAATCATTTTTTATTTACTGACTATTCATTTTTCATAGCAAGGTATAATGTAAAATATAATCACAATGATGCTGAAATGTTTGGAAAACTCTGGACCGCAGGTGTATGCTCTGGGGATCGAACGCGTTATTACCCCTACCGGTTGCTAAAACGTTCACCATCACACCATGCCACTCCTTCGTTTTGCCCTCTCATATGTGATTTTCCAAATATCTCAGCATCATTGTGGTTATATTTCACATCATATCCTGCTATGAAAGGGGAATAGGCAGTAAATGAAAAGTGATTACACGGTGTTTATATAAAACTTTAACTTAACTGTCTTCGATGTTGTTTTGTGCTCCCAAGATTAATCCCGTTGAGAGTTGATTGCTTAGAGTACCTATAACACACCGTTGAGAAAAAGGCGAAACGATGGACCCACGTGGTGCTTCGGTGGAAGCCTTAGCCCACAGAAGGGGTAATAGTGTTCCATCCCCACCTTACACACCCGTGGTCCGAAGTTTTGCAAATATTTCATCATCATTGTGGTGTACACTTTGTTTATAAGCTGGGTTTGTCCAATTTCTGAGATAGTTTTTCCTCGCTATGGATTAATACAATTTCTCCTAAAATTTGAGGAATTGGATAGTCCTTCACCTCAACTTAATTCTTCAAAAGAGGCCTTCACTTTCCTGAGAAATCACCTGTAGCCATTCCATACTCGCTCCATTGAAAATAATACGTGCTTTTCCTTCCTATGCAACCTTTTGCAGCCCTAAAAATATTACACGCAACTACTTTCTCAGTAGTGGAAGGTGTTGCGGTTTTACGACACCTAATCCTCGCTAGTGGCGCGTGTGGCGCAGTGGTTGGAGTCGTCCTGTAACACACACGTGGAGTCGATCCCTGCGCCCGTTGCCCTCCAAGCCTTCCATCTCTCCGAGGTCGGCAAATTGGTACCAGACTTGTCTGGGACTTGTCTGCAAGGATAGCAGCACTGGCTCGATACGCCGGTAGGTCACCACGAGTCTCCGTAAAGGCCAAATATGCATTCAGTCACCTCCAATCGATTCTTAATGAAGTCGAATGCATGGCGCTTCTCTCAAGGATTGATCAACGGCGAGAGCTTTGTCTTTTTATCCTTTTAATTTTCGCTACATTTGCTGTGAATTGAGGTCAATTCGCATGAGCAAATACCTTTATTCTGCTTTAGTTTTGTAACTCAGTTTTTTACGTATTCTACCAATAATTTCGTTGTGTTTGACGTCTTACGATTTCTTGTACTTCTTCTATGTATTGTTCAGTGGTTTTGGAACATTTCTAACTATCGTGTGTAGCGAAAAAATATTTGTTCAAGGCTCTAAAAGAAACTGGAAAACGAATTTGGAATTTTGAAAATGAGTAAGCACGGCATCCACAGGTATCAATGGTGGATCCGGCGACATCATCACTTAATTTTAGAGGAAATCTCGGCTGTTCAATGGATTTGCTGTTCGAAATGCATTCTTCGACGAAAAAATCGTTTTGTAGAACAGGACTTGTGTCTTATATTTCTTCACTAGTGAGCTAAGACGAGGTTTAGAAAAATTTTATTCGGCTGACGTTTGGGCACCTTCGCCTGAGTTTAAATTCCAAGTTTATCTGTTTTGATTCCTGAAGATGGAGCATCTAACGATATATCTAGTGTTAACCGTTTCTGCTAGGAAAGAGACTCCAAAGAAAGATGACTTTATTCCGACTACTATAATGAAATGACAAGAATTCAAGATTCCAAATCTAGTGGTATACGCACCAGGCAAGTGGCAATGTATTCAATGCAGCAAATAGTTCTGTTCAAATTATTTCAGCAGCGGCTAAATAGTGTTAAGTGTGAAGGTTTTAGGAGTGGAAGGTTATAAAAAGGTGAATTAAGGTTGGAAGGTGAGTTATATGTAAACAAGCTGGATTGACTAACGAGAACTACTGATAGTAAAAAATCTACTTTAGTAGGAGATCTACGTATTTGAGCAGCAGGTCTATAATATTAAAGCAATGCTACTATAATAAGAATTTGAAATAAAATATTAGTTGGAAACGTATTGATTTACACTTAGCCTTCCTGCAGAAAAGTAGCTCTGATGAGGCTGAGTATATGGCTACAATTCTACTCCTATTTATGTGTCTTCAATAGTTTAGCATTATTCTGGCGAGAAGATGAATTCCGGATTTGCATTCTGTGCCGGTGGTTGTATGTGTGGATTTCGGTTTCGCCTTGAGAATGTTGAGTAACGCGTTCACCACCACACCATGCGAGTCCTTCGTTTCGCCTGTCTCTCAGTTAGTTCTATCGATCTTTTGCCATCAGCAATCACCCGTCATTGGGATTAATCTGGGGAGCCTAAATCGGTAACATACCCTGTTAAGCTGAGGCTGAAGTTATAATCACAATTTTTGACTTATTATTTACTGCCTATTCTTTTTAACGACAGGGTATATATTGCGAAATATAACTTTAATGATGCTGAGATAATGTAGCGAAGTGGTTAGCGGCGAAGTGTAGCGGTTCAGATTGATGTAGAATATTAGCCACGCGGGTCTTTTAGCCGGAGTAGTCGATCTACTAGCCTCAAACTTGGGTAATTAAACCTTTAATATATCAATGCGACACTAATTACATAATAGTAGCGATAGAGAAGTAATGGTAGAGGAATGAGACAAGTTAGAGCTCTGAGGTGCTAAGGCCTGTAGTGAAGTGAGGCTAACAATGAGGCAATGGCATTCAAATATTATTATACCATTAATACAATATTAACAATAATAATGAGATTACAACGAAGTAGCCTTTGGTTAGCCGTAAGCGATGCCGCGCCGCACCGCGTCTATCCGCGGCGGTGCGGCGGCTGAGGGAGACAGTATGCTGGGGGCGAAGGGAGGAGACTGTAAGCCGTGGAGAGGGCGACAGTATGCTGAGGTGGTGAGGGTTACAGACTGACCGTTTTTCGGCCAAGCTAAGATTTCAACATTATAGCGATGAGGAGCATTTTAGTGGATCGATGAGAACTGTACATGAGCGTTGACGGTGCTATGGACAGTGAATGATGAGTCATCTACGGAACACAGTCAGGCGGCTGGTCGTTAATAACGCTATGTCAGTAACGTGAACTTTGAGCATCGATGGGTGTCACCATTGCCTAAGAGTAAGGGCCAGTATGATAAATGGCTACAAAACTGATAAGCCTATAGCGGCTTAGCAAAATACATAGCATAAGTTGGCCGCTTAGCGGCATTATACACATTGCGTGTACATTGTGGGAGGAATGGTACATGCCACCGATGGCGTTGCAAACAGAACGCATTTGGAAACACCCACCACTACTGACATCGCACCGTAGACAAGCTGAGAAACAAGATACAATAATCTGCTGATTACTGAAGGATGAATGTGAATGTGTGAATGAATGTGATTGAATAAGAATGAATGAGTATGACTAAGAATGAGTTGAGGTGATTGAGGATTATTGAGGATATGGTTGTGAGGAGCGGATTATCCGTGCTACCGATCGGGGGTAAGGTGAGTGATGGCATGTCTCCGCCGTCGAAGGCACCTGGCTTATATCGGCTGCGGGAGCCGCGTGCGTAACCGCGGTTAATCTGGATTGTTGATCCTGGACCGCAATAGACTGTACCTAACTGCCTCTTTCGGATAAGTCATCGTCGCTGCTACTGAAGTCAAACCTGAATCGCTATTGTGCCTGAAACACTAAACATAATTGATCGAGAAGATTACAAAGGTTACATTGCGGTGTATGATGTGCGACTGCGAGGCGGCCATATTTGGACTTCAAATACTATTATTTAGATAGATAGAGAACTTTTCAAGAGAGAAGTTCTCTATAGATATTGGCAAAACTTCTGACCGCGGGTGTCTGCGGTGGGGAACGAACAAACAGGCCAGAAATATTCTCCTTAAGTAGTAATTAACCCTACTTTAAGTCTAAATTCCCCTTATGGCGGTCCATAGTGTTCGCCCTTCAACCTGAAGTGATGCTTGTTTTTTATGGTATCTCCCCATTCGGCCTGTTAATGGAAATGTGTGATTGGTGTTCTGTTGGCACTTTCTGATTTTTGATGAGATGATAAAAATTCTTCCATAGTAGATACGCCATGTGGCGCTGTCACAGAAGAACGTATTAAATAACCGAAGTCTTCTTTTTTCAATTTCGTTCTATTTTAAAACTTTTTTGATGAGATGTCGGCTATGTCTCTTTGGTGTGAAAAATAATGCTTATTGTAACCTGCAAAATCATTCGGTTTAGAAGTGCGTAAGTGAGAGGGCTCAAAGTTGTCGTAGTTAAAACATTCTCTGATGACTGATTAACTTGGCTTGACCCACGTCAGTGTCTAAAATATCTGAAAGATCAGCTAGATCGTCAAGGTATCACGGTCACCTATTACTCATGCGGGCTGTTCTATCTGCACTCATCACAGGGAGTCCTGAATGTCGCGTAGATTTCCGAAAACTACACGGTATTCTTCTCAAAGGAATTGTCAAAAAGGCTAGTGTTTCTACCAGCGTTTTGTCTCTTCTCTAAATGGAACAGTGCAGTCAGTTCCTCGTACGTTTTCTATGAATATGATGGCAATGGAGTGTTTTAGCGCAACACTGGGAACGAAATGGATATTCATCTTAACCGCATGTCGCTGAGCAAGACTTCACTGCCTTCAATTTCTGCTGCCACAACTGCAAGCCGATTTATCTAACGTTATTTTTGGCAAAGGAAGTGATTAAAAACGTATAATTTTAAGGAAAAAGTGTGAGTACTAATGGGAACTCTGGATGGACGCTTAAAACATAGTGTGATTCTAAAGTAATGACAAATTTGCCGACGCACCTGAACAGTGACGAACTCGTACGCTTCCGTTTATCGAGTTTTTCAATTTTATGACAGATCGCACTAGGTTCTCAGAATTTGACTCCTTGAGTACAAACCTCTCATACTGTAAACAGGTTCTGCAACAGTTTTCTAACCATGACTTCTATTGTTTGTTTCGAGGATCTCGAAAAGATTGAACGGCATGGAGGTGCCCGTTCCTGATTGCTACATGGTACGGTGAGAAGATGCACCATCATCAAAGCAGTGAACGATAGGTGCTATCGAGTTCTATTGAGAGCGGACGCTACAATTAAAGAATTAACATTGTTAGACAGCCACCCAGTATGGTCACTAAATAATCATTGAGTCAAAGTAAGATGTGGTGGGAATAACACCAGGAAAATGCATTAAAAAGTGAGATTCTGCCCGGTCTACGACTCATATTTGATCCTCACAACGGCGATCTCCATCATATCATCATCAAAACCCAAGTATCATTAAAGCATGTCCCAGGTCTTTAATGCAGACATTTTCATAATTTCCAGAAACTGATAGCGATAACATCCCATGAAAATGCGTCAAAGTGTGTATTTCAGAGTGAGCTACGGGTCGTATCTGACTTTCACAGTGTTCATCTCTGCCATATCATTGTCAGGTTTGTAGAAACATGTCCCAGACCCTCTGAGCAGTCATTTTCATAAATTCCAGAAAACAGGCGCAGAAAAATAATGATAAGCGGTTGCATGTTTGCAAATGCACGTCATGTTTACGTTAATCATTCGACTAATCGTCATTCCTTGGGAATATTTCTGCTAAGCTCGTCCTAATTCTATTCTAAATTTGACAGTGCAGCGCATTTCGTTATTAATGTATGTGGTATTACACATTAAGTGTATCAACTCAGTTGTACGTAATGGTGATACTCGGCGTTTGATCACAATACGAAATTCCAGTAGCTGGTCGAATCTTTTATCCGGAATGGCAGAAATCATTCTGCCTAGACACTAAAGAAGAGGTTGTCATGTTTTGTTCATTCCTAGGTGGTAAGGATTACTAAATAATGTAGTTTAGTTGGGTTTCTGTAGCGTTCGGAATCGTGTAGCAGACAATTGGAATCGTATGGTTGGTTCACCGTAGCGTTCGGAAAAGAGTAGTAGATAACAGGAATCGTACTTTAAACGCTTGTTTCATATCTTTCTTATTGGTGATCTTCAGATAAGTCTTAATTTCACTATTGAAATCACCAACAAAGAGTCTGAAAGCATTTGAATGGTTCCATAAAGTAAACTCTTCGTTTTTGACCATAGATAACCGTAGTCCTCAAATGTGCATCATTTGAAATGCAGTCAGATTCGTTGCAGAGCCAAACCTTGTCATTCGGTTTCTTGGCTAACAATAATTTTTTTATCCTTAGTTAGCATTGCCGCACCAGTAGCAGCCAAGAATGAATCTTATCGAAATCACGTGTATCACCCGTACTCCCACTGATTGTCGAGTGACTCGAGCGGAAGCCAGTATATCTTCCATTTTTCCCTGTTGCGTGCAAGAGTAGCCCAGTGGGTTCTGCTTGCTCTAGGGACTCGTCGAGCATCATATCATTCTTCAAGACTCTTAGTGAGGAACTCTGACCATCGGGTCAGTGGTCTTCCTGCAGTACGTTTGACACCAATCACTAACGGCTCTTGTCCATCGGTTGTCGTTCACACCCATTACGTGACCGGCTCATCTTATCTTCGACTGCTTAACGTACAGAACGGTATCTTTGATTTTTGATCGTTAACGCAGATCGGAGCTTCAGATCCCATTCCTTACTTGTGTGGAACGGATACTCCTAGAATCGTCCTTTCGACTGCGCGTTCGATAACGCTGACCTTTCATCCTGCTTACGCAGCGACCAGGTTTCTGACGCATACGTTAACGCAGGAAGTGCCGTTAAGTCGAAAAGGTGGACACGGAGACGAGCGTTCTTTGTTCTATTCACTACACCCTCAATGCTCTTGAAAGCTCCCAAAGCCGCTCGTTTCCTTCTGCTCAGCTCTGGAGCTAAGTTTTAATCATGTTAATTTCCCGACCTAGATAGACATAACTGGAGCATTCGGAGATATTCGTTCCGTTGAGCGTGAATGGGGCAAACGAAACCAATCCGTTCCCCATTGACATCGTTTTTGTGAGATTTAGTCGAAGACCAATCTTTCCACAGACTTTATCAAAGTCGTCAAGCATATGTTCCGCTTGGCTAATGTTTGGTCTTACAAGGACGATGTCATCAGCAAAGCGAAGATGGTGTAACTGCCGACCGTCGATTTTCACCCCCATATTATCCCATTCCAATGTTCGCATGACGTTCTGGAGGGTGGCGGTAAATAATTTTGGCGAGATGATATCGCCTTGCCTAACTCCACTTTTGACGTCAATGTTAACGTCAATATCGTTGTAGAATGGTGATATCTTGGTTCCGAAATTTTGTACACCTCACGAAGAATCTTTATGTACTGAGTAGGGGCTTCTTGACTATCAAGGGCTTCCATGACTGCTTCAATCTCAATTGAAACAAAAGCCTTCTGTAAATCGATGGAAGTGGAACACTCTCGCGATACTTCAATGAGCGGTGTTACCGTGTGGATGTGGTCCATCGTACTAAACCCTCTTCGAAACCCTGCTTGTCTGTCTAGTGTTCTGTCAATCCTGTTTAAGATGACTCGAGTGAAAAGTTTGTAGACGACAGACAGCAAGATGATTGGACGATAGTTGCCGATGTCCCGTAGGTCACTGTTCTTGAACAATACAACGGTCTTGCTAGCTTTCCACAGGCTCTGAATTCAGACATGTAACGTGTGAAGAGCCGAGCCAGTGTGTTTACGAGGACTGGTGGAAGGTTCTTTAGGTGTTCTGGTCTTGTCCTGTCCGGACCTGGTGCTGTTCGATTTTTCACCGGCGAAATGGCATGTGGGATTTCGGAAGGAAGAACCGGTGGTGGTAGTTTGATCAGAATTCGACTATTTTTTCATAAAGAAACCGAAAATACTCAAGCCGCGATCCAATAAGGTTCGAAGGCCTTCTTGGATGATTGATTCGAGGAAACGAATCGAATGCAGGGAAAACTGGGATCCACACAGTAGATTTGAAAAAGGATCATGTAAAATTAAAAAAATCTACTTAGCCAACAAGTAAATCAAGTGGGCCTCTTGGCGGATTCGAGCTACTGAGTGAGCGCCGCTCGTCAAAGAGACGGCAAGTGGATTATGTTTTTGGTATAGTGTTCTTTTCTAGCATTTACGGCTCGAAGATTGCTCGTCGGTGACTGCGTCAAGTGGCACCCTGATAAGTCTGATACCAATTTACAGACTCTATAGGTAAGCAAGGTTTGCTTTTTGTTAAAGGCGCGGGATCGGACCAGCAATTAAGTACGTTGCAGGGTACACTAACAACTGCGTTATAATAGCCAGATTCGTTATCGGCGTCTGGACTCTGCTCGTACAATGCTTAGTGATTTTAGAAGCTACTTGGTCACTGCTCGTCTTATCTGCTAATCTTACTTACTTGGATACTTGGATGGCCCTTCTTCACTGGTTGTGCGGGCCCCCAGCATGACTTCCATTGTTTCGGAGTTTTGCTGGTTTAGCCATTGTGGCTCCCTGTTCTCTTAGGGTGAGCCTGACTAAAGTTTGTCCCAGGGCGTCACTACCAGAGACAGCCGCCGCTCTTTTTGATCAGCTGGAAATTTGCCACCGTGCGACTAGTTTAGTACCACGATGGTGGTGCAACGTGGTACTAAACTAGTTGTTTGGTTTACTCTTAGGCCAGCTTCCTGACGGAAGCGAATTGAAACGCCGTATTCCTTCTAAGCTTGGAAGACGCTGCCAAGGGATGATTCACCCACTGTACGTCGCACTCAAACATCCAGTCCCCCTCCTAGCTGCGATAAGTTGGTAAGCCATTGGGAGGTATCTGCCAATCTGGTTAAACAAATCCCAATTAGAAATGCTTTTGCGCAGACGCACTCAAATCAATGATGACTAAATTAAGATTATGTATAGATTTAAGCTAATTGACTTTCCTACTTTTCTTGGCTTCACAATCTGAAGAAGAGCACTAATCGTCTTTCATTCAATACCACAACAGATATCTAGCGTGAAAATTTCTTTCATTTATTCCACACATAGATAGTAAGCAACTAAATCTTCGAAGGAATCTGCTCTACATGTCTTACTTTCTTCATACGATTAACTCGATTATGACTGATTTTTCTTTATTGCTTTTTTTTTGCGTGCCTTCTTCAATGTTTACTTTTTATTTATTGCCTATTATTATTTCCTGCCGGCATGATGTGAATTACAACCGATTAGATGCTGACATATTGCAAAACGTGGGTCACAGACGTGATTCGAACCCATGTGCACTGCATACTACAAAAAAAGTTCAAGCCATCGAATTTTGAGTTTCCCAAGTTTGCAGGAATTTTGGACAAGAGGGAGAAATCCATTACATGTTATGCTTCTCACTTTGTATTATAGTTGCAACATGAAGACCTTCTCCACATGTGCTGACCAGCAAGCTGTTTTTGTATTTGCTGAGTATCCCTTGTGGCCACGTACAAAATAGCAGATCTTGCCTGAGAAATCAGAACGTTCACTCACTACGTTAATTTTGAAAACTTCTAGGAATTCCCAAGGTAGACTTTCTAATCACGGCATTGATGAATAACTCGCTACCTTCTGGATTAGCACACAGGCACTCATCGACGAATGTTTTCGGGAAAAATTTTATGCCTGAATTCCTCTGCGTCCCGTACATGTACTTCTACTTCTTTACTGTTGCACTCTGTGTGTCTATCTATGATCCTTAGCCAGGTCGCGCCATCCCACAGGCTCCGCTCATCGCAGATCGGATATTGATTTCTCGATGCCACTCCATAGCCTCCCCATCAGCAGATTGGGTATTGATTTCTCGATGCACAAGAGCAGTCTGTTCCACTTCCGCCCGACCATACTGCGTAGCCAGCAGTTCTCAATATTATTATTCTGCTATAGCATCACGATTATACTAACGTAGGGGAAATTTTACCGTTGTATCTTTTTGCTCTTTATACTATTTCTACCTATCGGTCACGTTGATCTTTTACATTTATAATCTGATTATCACTATTCCTCTATTATGTCATGATCATTTAACAAAAAGTTTAATTACCCAAATTTGAGGTTGCCTCTGTACATACGGATGCAGGTCTGGCTTTTACGAAAAGACGGGAATTCAGCTCTACTGGTGAATCAGTACGGCATAGTGGCATTGACTTGACCTAGTGGTGCACTCTGAGCAAAATTTCATAGTGCATCCATGGAGTTTCTATTTTCGGAAACATGTTGATAGACTTGGGAAACTACAACTTTTTTAGAATGCAAGGAATGCCTTTATTTTCATATGAGCGCTGTTTGCAGCTGAACAAAACTCATCACAAAACGCACTACTCCTTAAGCCCCTTCTTTGAGAAGACGTACTGAAGAACATGGCGTACTCAGCTGCAGGAACTCATCTCATCAATTTATGGTCGTTTCCTGAGGATTAAAATGGCTTGGCGGCCGTACACTACAGATGTGCGTCGCTTCAATGTATTCTCAGTATAAACCTGAAAACTGCGCAATTTGCGTAATTTTAAAAATTCTGTCGTTATATACAGCGCTCTGTTTATCTGTATCTTCATACAGATTCTATGCTCACCTCCTACGCTTTTATTAGCGAAACTGACCTCGAATCGATTGCTAAATGCAGTTACTTATCGCTATTATCGATTCAAAAACCGACTTTTCTTTAACGTCGTTACGGCTATTCGGTGAGTATTCTTTCATTGATATGCCAACACGATGTTGTTATAAACTTCATCTGTCTAGTGTCTCGGCGCCTTCCCGAAACGCTGAAACATTGTTACGCTTTATCGAAGCTGGTAATGATATTGACTGCTGCGAGATAGACTCTCCGGAGAAAAACAAACAATTATGAAAGGACAATCAATATAAACGACAACCGTCCTGCAAAAAAGAACACTGGCGAGTGGGGTTAGTTTATTTGACCAGTGCTTCAATGGATTCGACTGAAAGCGATCACGAAGACTCATAGCGGAAGAAACAACTGCGTACAATTGCCTCGAATCAATAGGGCGCTGAGGAAGACGAAGGCGCCAAAATATAGCCGAATAAAGCTTCTTATCGTCCCTCGTAATAGCCTATCAGTGAAAGAGTACATGGTTATTAATCATAACAAGGCTAAAGAATGATCGGTTTTAAGGGTATGTTTTTAATTTTGCTGCAAGAAGTGAAGGTTTGAAGGAAAAGAGTAAGGAGACGAAGGAGGCAGTTGTACATTTGTGCAAAGAACCTCTATATGCTTCGATACAAAGGACTTGTCTTATTGTTCGAGACAGGGTAGCGAAACGTCCTTTTCAGAGAATGTTTTTAATCAAGGATTCTACCACACCGTTAGGAGTGGACAAATGATTTCGTGCGAGACAATGCGGATATTTTCCCCGATCATCATTAGAATACTGATAAGAAACTATGTCCTATCAGAGAACGTTTCGCTTTTCCTACAAGTCTTTCTTGGTTGATATTGACAAATGTCGTTGTTCTAACACGGCATTCACAAGTGACTTTGGCATGTTCCACATGTCCGCGCATGTTTCTAACTTCACTTCTCTCCACTCTGTGAAGTAATGACATGTGCATAGCGTCGCTTTATGTTTATTTCTTTCAATTCATTTAGCAGGTGTGGTGTAGATAGATGGAAACTTATCTCCATGCTTAGTTGATAACTGTTACGAGTACTAAGAGTAGGGTGCAGATTAGAATACTAAGAACTTTCCATAAATCAGATCATAGCACCATATATTTTGCACCAACTTGACTGTATTGCTTACTGCTTTACAGTAAGCAAAGCAATTGCTGTCGTCTGAGACCGGCTGTCTGAAGCAGACATTTTTTGACTATTAATGTGCGTTCAATATATATTTACTATTTTTCCTGCTTCAATACCTTATTCAGATCCTTTTTCAAAATGCGATAGGCGCAATTAATCATTTAGTTCCAGAATGTCTTTATCAAGGAGCAAGTTGTGTCGTCGCCAAAACGACGATTCTAAAGCGCAACAATTTCCACACAAATTAGCTAAGTTAGTAGCATATGTTCTCACCTTAATGTGATCGACTTTTTAAATTTTCATTGTTTTCTAGACGCGAGGTCCATGAAGTTGAACGAATTATATCGCGAACGGTATGTCGCTTAGCTTCGTTTACTTTAAATTTACTAGCGCCGACTCAAATCACTCGACGATCAGCAGGAAGACAGATAATATGATCTTTTTTTCAATAAGAGGACATGAGGTTGTTATTACAGAATTTATTAGGATGCAATAGCTGGTGATGGTGATTGCATGAGTTCGGGCACAGTCTATCTCATCTCTTGTAAAGCGTGCGGGGACGAATACGTTGGCGAAACGGATAGACCGCTCTGCGTCCGCATAAAAGAATGCCTAGTTGGTAAATCTAAATTAAAACCAAACACTCCACTAGGGGCGCATAGGATGCAGGAACACAACGGAGAAGGTTTTGAAGTAGGAGTCACTATCCTCACGAACGAATCGAAAACATCAGCGCGTAAAACTCTTGAAGCGTTTTGGATCAATTCCAAAAATTCAAAAATGAACCGCAAGGAGGAGTGTCTTGTCAACACGCGTGACCTGGTGCCATACCTCAGGCTAATCCAATGACCTGACACAGGCACAGTTATCGCCCATGCATTACTCTGTGCGGCTGCTATCCATCAACTAACTTAAATACTTACAACAAATAAGCGGTAGGTGTTTAAATGAAGCTGGTTCTTATGCGAATGCAAATCGATTTGTCAAGTTTCATCTGCTAGGGTTATGAAAGTGCCTGGCGGAGCAGATCGCATCTCAATTTGACCTTTCCAAGCGCTGAAGAAGGCGAAACCACCGAAACGTCAGCTATTGTATCCTAATAAATTCTGTAATAACAACCTCATGTCCTCTTATTGAAAAAAAGATCATATTATCTGTCCTCCTGCTCATCGTCGAGTGATTTGAGTCGGCGCTAGTAAATTTTCCAACTCGCGATTCCGAAAGCCCCACTCTCGACAGAATTTCATTTCTTGCGGGTAGGAGAAAAGCCTTCTAAATTCAAAAAAATAGGCCCAATACCACTAGCTCGTGCGATTCCGCGCTAGTGTATCAACTCTAGTGTTTCTAGGGACAGACGTATCTTGGTGACTTACGAACTTTCAGCTTTTATAGCGCTAACGTGAAGATGTTGCATGAGCCGATCGTATTCTTCGTCGGTGTTATCGTCAACGGCATCTTCCTAACAGCCGACGAATGAATTGAATAAGTCGCTGTTTACGGTGGTTTTGGGACTTCGGTTTTGGAATTTAGTGGCTTTTTCTCCTTTCCGCGAGAAATAGAATCTTGCGCGAAGGAGACGATGGTTCGATCCCGTGTAGAATTTTGGGACAACAGGCATCGGTTAGGCGAAGCCTTCTATTTACTATGGTCTATTTCGTGGTCTATTTCGTTATGGTACTCTCGATTGGGAGACTCCCACGTCCAGCGTTGAGGGTGGGGCTTTTGAAATTGCGAGTTACCATGGATGGCCTCAGTCGTCACGATAAACTCAGCCGCTCACCCTGTTCGTTCTATTCTAATCCATGGGTCACAATGTGACGTTTTTCAGACATTCTTCTTGGTCCAATCTTGGCGTTGAAATCTCCAATGATGACCTTGAAGAATGCATGGTCTACTTTGTAGAACTTTCCTAGTACATATATAACCCTTCGACGTCGCTTCAGCAGAGCTTGCTGTCGCTGTGCAAACGACGAAGATTGTCAAAGTCGCTATTGATCCACAACTGTCAAACAGTAAACATCCGATTCGGGTTGTTAGCTTATCGAATGAATAGATATGCATGGCCAAACTCGTGTCGGCGGAAGCGTAGACGCCGCCGAATCCTCTATTGTGGCATTCTTCGAGGAGCAGTTCTCCTCAGCTGTCATAGACGGCGTTGAATGTGTGGTTTTTTCTCGTCTGAGGAGGTTCGATGACTTCGTATATTGTCCATCTCCCTTGTGCGATCAAGTCCTCCATGGAGGACTCAAAGACAAACGAGAGTGCATTATAGCTGCAGACAGATCGTCACCTTAGTGCTTCCAAATTTATTCAGCCTAGACTATCCCTTAGGGTGCATGTGGCGCAGTGGTTAAAGGCGCCATGCAACGCACACGGAATCGATCCCCGCGCCCATGGTCCACCAGGCCTTCCATGCCTCTGGGGTCGGAAAATTGGTACCAGACTTGTCTGGAAGGATAGGAGCACTGGTTCGATACATCGGTAGGCCACCGCGAGTCACTGTAAAGGCCAAATATACATTCAATCACCTCCAAACGATGCTTCATGAAGTCGAATGCATGACGCATCCCTTAGGGATTGATTAACGCCGAGAGCTTCATCCTTTTTAGTTTGACTATTCCTTTAGTAGTGTTTTCGTGTGGTCTTATTTAACATTGTTGCATCGGAGGCTTTTTCGGGGTTAATGAAATGAGGCTTGTTTATTTTACTGTGTCAAGTGTTTGATACCGATCTATAGCTTGCTAAGCTCTCAACATGAAGGCTGGGTATGCTCTCAAGTAGCTTGGCAGTCTCTCCTAAAGTAAACATGGGGATTATTTGTTGGAGGGGCTCCTAACCACCTCCTATATGCTTCCCTTTATGCCAGATTTCGCCGAATCGACTCGCAGAGTGCAATCCCCATAAAAGAGAACACAGCCACGTACGCATGCATGAATACTTCCTCGTAAATACAGAAAATATGTGCTAAATGAGTGCAGTGGAGGTATGAAGTCCACTCCTTGGATTCACCCGCACCTCAGAGAAGCAGATGTCACTTTTAGTCCGCGATTAACCTCCTATTCGCCACCTGGTGACGCAACATTGCCTCGCAACTAACCGACATGGGATCCCTCTGTGAGGGGAATTTAACATGGTTGGACGCGGAAAAATGTCTGAAGAACGTTACATTGGGGCCACGGATTAGAATGAAATAAGCAGGATGAGCGGCTGTCTGAGCTTATCATGACGAGCAAGACCATTCATGGTGACTAGCAATTTCACAAGCTCCACTTCCAGCGCTTGATATGGGAGCCTTCCAATGAAGAGAACAATAGCGAAATAGGCCATATCATAGTAAATCGAAGGCTTTTACTAACAAATATTGCTATTACTCCAAAATTCTACGCCGGATCAGATTATCGCCTTCCTTGCGTAAGATTCCACTTCTCAAAGAAAGAAAAAAAAGCCATTAAGTTAATCGTCGGATAATCACTCCGACGTTCGTACTAAACAGTTACAGTTTCCAGAAAGGCAATAGAGAAAACCATCTACTATTACTTCTCAGATCTCCTCAAACATGCTACTTCATGGGTGAAATCGAAATCGAGCATCACCAGTTCCGGACAAGATAAGATCTGAACACCTGAAGAATCATCCACCAGCTCTCACAAAAAAAAACAATGGCTCAGCACACATTGCCTATCAGAATGGCTCAGCACACATTGCCTATCAGAAAAGGCAAAAAAGACAGTGGTAACCTCCACGATAATCGTAAATATCTCCCAATAAGCTTACTATCTCTGGTCTACAAATTCATTACTTTAGTCATCCTAGATAGGATTGACAAAGCACTATGCGATGGACAGCCATGTGGGTAAGGAGGATTTCGAAGAGTTTCAGTGATATGGGTCACATGCATGCGATATCAAGACTCATTGAAGCATCATGGGAGTACGAGAGAGTCCTCTGTCTCACTTTCATCGATTTAAAGAAAGTTTTTGAATCAGTTGAGATAGAAGCAGTCATGGAAGCCCTGGACAGCCGTAAAGGTTATTCGTGAGCTATACAAAAATTTCATAAACAAAGTATCACCACTGTACAGTGATATTGTCATCCGCATTAGAGGATGGGATAGACAAAGCGACACTATCTGGCTAAAATCATTTGCCACCACTCTCTAGCACGTCATGCGAACACTAGAATGGGACAACATGGAATGAAAATAGATATTTGGCAATTACACCATATTGGATTTTCTGATGACTTCGTTCACATAACACGAAGCAATACTCAGGCTGAGCGAACGCTGGCAGATTTTGTTAACTGTTGTAGGAGGAATGGTCTTGGACTGAAACTCACAAAAAGATGCTTGTGGCGAACGGGTTGGTTTCGTATGCTCGATACACGGTCAATGGTTCGATTATCTTCCAGTGCTCCGGGAAAGTCTATCTAAGTCAAAAATGCAACATAATGAACGACTTAGCTCTACAGTTGACCAGGAGGAAGCGAGCAATTTGTTGAATGCGTAATCGAAAGAACGATATTAGGATAACTCTGTGTCACGCAATTTAGGGATGGGATCCCAAGCTCCGATGCACGTCTGTGACTAAAAATCGATGACGCTGTTCTATGCGCCAAACAATCGAAGATAAGGTGGTCTGGAAACGTAATGCATCTGAACGACAACCGATGGACAAGAGCCGTTAGTGACTGCATCCTTGGCGTGTCAAACGTACTGCGGGAAGTCCACCGAGCCGATAGTTGGAATTTTTCAATAAAACCTGGGAGGGAAGGTATAGTGTTCAACGAGTACCTGGAACGGGCATACCCACTGGGCTAATATTCCACGAGACAGGCAAAAATGGAAGTATTACTGGCATCCGCTCGTGCCACACAAACGAGAGGTGACATAGGTGATGACTACTAGATTGTGAGTTTGATGGTTTTTTATTGTACAAATCGTGTCTAATAACCGAACATAGTACCAGACCTGTCAAAGACGGAAACAGCACTGAGTGAAAACATCGATAGGCCACTGATACTCAATATACGGACCAAATAAACATTCAATCACATTTAGCGATGCTTTGTGTGGACGAATGCATTGCGTGCTCCTCAGCAATTAATCAACGCCGAATGCTTTATCATTCTTATTCTGGTTGAGGAATAGTTCGGTGGACATAATTTTCAGTCAGCTAGCTAATTTCATTTTTGACGATATCTTTTGCTACACTTTCCAATTCATTTGTTAACTCCATCATCGGTTTACTTGCTGTTAGCTTTTTGTTATTTATAATTTGCTAAAAACCGGTCCTTTTGTGAAGCAATCACTTATAAGAAAGGTTCTACAAGAGCTTCTCTACGAGAGACAGTCGATGGTCGATAAGGTGCTAACACTGTCTGTCGACAAACAGTACGCGTTCATGAGACTTGCGAACACAAGTTTGGGGACACATTGGTTAACATGAATAGACGCCACCTCTCGTCATGACTCAGAGGGCTGAGTCGTGGCGTAGGTATTAATTATATGATAAAACTCTTTTTATAGCCACTGTGTATTGCCTTCATGTATTTCTTTTTACAAGATGAGGGCAGATGGGGCGTACATATACCACATCAAATGGCTTGGGTATGAAACGTCATCGGATCCTGAAAACTTCGTCGAAGAAAAGCATATGGTAAGAATTTCAACGTTATTGGGAAACACTTCTAGGGATCTTGTATTCTCATTCTATTTTGTTCTTGTTCCGTTTGTAAAGTGATCACTGTTTTGTTGCATTGGTCTTCATAGATTTTACTTACGTTTCATTAAAGATGTGTCCAGATCTCATTAGAGATTTTGAAGTACATGAACGACGAAAGAAAAAGAAACATTTAGAAGAACTTCGAAGAAGGATGAAGCAAAGGCAGGAAGAGGAATTGAGAAAGACAAAACTGGTGTGTTTCCCAGAGGTTTTCTAAAGCATTGGTTGCATTTATTAAATCGAAGCTGGCATACGATCCGAAGAATTCAGAAAATCTGTTCAACAGAGTGCCCAGAAATTTTCAGCCATTTCTCGAGGTGTCACGGTACTCCTGGTAGTGCTAGTACAAATTTTGGTTGTTAGAAAACCAACTAGATATGTGTTTGCCTAAATTATTTGTCCGCTCTTTACAGGCGTGCAGTAGCAGTTCATCCGATGAGGAAGACGACAACGTATGTTTTACTACGCTTAAGTCTTTATTAAAAAATGTCATTGGATTTGTTGTTTTCAGAGACCGACCGAGATTCGTACTGGTGAGATTTAGTGCGATTTACTTCTTTTTTAGATTAGGTTTCATCTTCCAGAAATTTCAAGGCGGATTTATGTGCACGATTCATCTGCTTTAGCAAAGTCTGAACTCTGCTTACCTCAATTTATTTATTATTCCGAATAACTTGCAAAATGAATGTTTGTCTTCTATCCTAAGCGTGTTGGGCTTTTCGTCGGCTCTTCCTCAGTGGGACGCGCGTAAAAACGGCTTCAAAGAAAGCGGTTCTGCCGAAGCGTTAACCATGGTTGTGTTGTATGTGTGTTATTGTAAGAAAGTAAACGTATGCTGTTTAACAACCTCGCGATTACTGTGAGGAAAAACGATGAATTTTTGCGCTTTTCTTTTAGCTCAGAGTGCAAAAAAAAGACTAGGGGTCTCTTGCGATCCATGGTATTGAGATGAATAATAGTGGCACACTATGAATGTTTCCTTCGTCGGACAGTACGATACTCGAGAAATCAGCTGCCAGTCGAAACCATGAATGGGGTCTAGTAACATTCGAAAGACCGACTTTCTATGAACCTCGGCATAGATAGTTGATATATTTATTTATCTTATAAACTGATCTTCTTAAGCTCTTATTGATCTTCTCTTATTGATCTTATAAACTGATCTTCTTAAGCTGACGCGAGGTTGGTACAGATCTTCGTTGTCGTTGTTTTTGATGTTATTGAACGATGGCTGACGGCGACTTCGTCTTCCTCAGAGCCGTGATGTTACGTGCGGGACTGCGGGGGCTCGCGTCAGCTTAAGAAGATCAGTTTATAAGATCACATAAATAAATATCTCCGAACATTATTAGGTGTCTTACCTGTTGTTCTCATTTATGGGGAAAGGCAATGGGCAAAAACTGCTTTCTGTGTCGGTCACTAGTTTATTATTGTGTAGTAAAATAATATAGCCTATACGAACTTTTTTGGGAGCGTGTGGCGCAGTGGTTGGAGGCGCCACTGCAACACACACGTGGAATCGATCCCGCGTCCATGGCCCACCAAGCCTTGCATACCTCCGGGGTCGGCACATTGGTACCAGACTTCTCTGGGAGGATAGCAGCACTGGCTCGATACATCGGTAGACTACCGCGAGTCATTGTAAAGGCCAGATATGCATTCAATTACCTCCAACGATGATTAATGAAGTCGAATGCACGGCGCATCCCTGAGAGGTTGATCAACACACAGAGCTTTATCCTTTTTATTTTATCCTTTTAAAGGAACTTCGTGTGCTGGTAAAATCTTATCCAGTTTAAAGTATAGAAATATGATGTAGTAACCGTAACTTTTAGCTTGCTTCGATGAAAGACAGGCGGTAAACGAAAGCAAAATCGGTGATGAAGTAGGTCTCATTGTTTTCTTTACTTTATTTACCGGTTCACAGCAGTTTTTCACGCTTTGTGCACTTACTCACTTTTCTATAAGCTTACTCTTTAAGCGGGATGATCCTTATGGCGGATTCAAATACATTTCCAGGGAATCGGACGGTTTCAAAAAAGGATATAAGGTTCTGCCTTGTGTCAGTTCACTATTTTCATGCTATCAGCTCTTTCAGTGGTACTTTTAGGCCGTGAAAGTGAGCCTTGTGACAGAACATCCTACAAGTGGTGACGTTGTGGGTGTTGTTGTATTTACTCACCCCCATCATGGAAATCAGCTCGCTCAGTATGTACCCTTACGAGAAATCCACGAGAATGCACCCATGGTTTGTTATGTTCTCAAAGATAATGGTCATCTTTAAACACTGTGATGTCACTCGCAAAACGAAATGAAAACTCAAAAGAAGGGAAAGCCTCCTTATCTATTCAGTATCTATGGTGCACTAGCAACTTTTGTTTTTCATGGTGTATTTTCGCCAGCAAATTGCTGCATAGGTATCCTGGATTTTGTCCAAATGTCAGATTTTTACATCTTCATTGTAGGAGCTTTTTCGGTACTTTTCGGACGCCAAGGGCAAGGATCGGAAAGAGCTTGCATTATCGTTATTGCTGAAGAAAACTACCCAAATGTAATATAGCATGAGTACGACCTCATCGTGACGATCTACCTGGTTTTGATTATGCTGCCTGGTTATTTTTATGGAGGTTAATAAATGTTAAAACTTCCATGCATTATGAGATTTTTCCATGGATCTCTCTCATATGAGGGGATTCGAGCTGGCCAGGCGCGACGCTACGTTTAGCGTTCCAACTCCCAGGTGGCGGATAAGGGGTTAAACCGGGACGGATGGCGAAAATCGCATCCCTGAGACGCAGGTGGATCCAGGGGATGGACTCTCTGTTTCTGTTGAGCCAACTTGAAATAAGCTTTCGGTGTCGACGAGAATGTATCCATGCATAAGGGCGTGTGTGACGCAGTGGTCAGAGGCGGCGTGCAAAACTCACGTAGAATCGATCCCCGCGCCCATGGTTCACCAAGCTTTCCATCTTTCCAGAACCGCCAAATTGGTACTAGACTTGCCTAAGAGGATAGAGAGGATAGCAGCACTGGCTCGATAAATCAGTAGGCCACCGCGAGTCATTGTCATCTGTATCACCTGTACTCCCTGTGGTCGTAAATCGAGCTGGCGCGAGTAAATCCTCCATTTTTCCCTGTCGCGTGCAAGGGTAGCCCAGTGGGTTTTGCTCGCTTTAGGAACTCGTTGAGCATCATATCTTGCTTCTAGGCTCTTCATGAAAAACTCTGACCATCGGGTAGGTGGTCTTCCTGCAGTACGTTTAACATCCCGAGGAATCCAGTCACTAACGGCTCTGTCCATCAGTTGTCCTTCATAGACGTTACGTGTCCAGCCCACCATTTCTTCGAAGCTTCACGTATATAACATCATCTTTGATTTTCAATCGTTGACGCAAATCTGTTCTGTGGATCTGTTCCCTTATTTGTGTGACAAGGAATACACCTATAACGCTGGGTGATTTTTTATCCTGTTTACTCAGCGACCAAGTTTCTGACGCATGCGTTAGGGCAGGAAGTACCGTTGAGTCGAAGGGGTAGGCACCACAGAGTCGGGTGTTCCTTGTTTTCTTCACTACATCCTCGATGCTCTTGGAAGGTTTCCAAGCCGCTCATTTTCTTCTGCTCAACTCTGGAGCTAATCGTGCATTCATCAAGAGTCATTGTAAAGGCCAGATATGCATTTAGTCACCTCCAGACGATGGTTAATGAAGTCGAATACATTGCGAATCCCTCTGGGATTGATGCTGAACAGTTGGCATTGGAGAGACTGGTAAACTACCCTTGAGTATAACGAACCCCCACATTTAGAGCTCAGCAAGTTGTACGTGAGTATCAAAAGACTAAACACAGTAAAATAAATAGACCTCACTTCTCTGACCTCGAAGTACCCTCTGGTTTGCCTGCATTGGATAGGACGAGTACAGGGAAGGTGCTGGAATCTCAGCGGCATTCTAAGCTGCCTAAATCGGAAAGGACCAAGGTGACGATCTGCACCTACAATGCACGCACACTTGCGTTTGAGTCCCCGATAGAGGACTTGGTTATACAGGGAAGAAGGATGAGGCACGACGTCATCGAACTGGCCGAGACGGGAGCCGCCACCCATTTAACGCCATATGCAACACTGGAGAAGCACTGTCCTTCGGAACATGCGACAGCAGAGGATTTGGGGGAGCCGTCGTTCTCGTGAGCACGCGTTTAGTCAAGAACATCGATTCATTCGAATAACTAACAACCCAAATCGGGCGTTTACATTTGAAAAGATGTGGATTAACACCAGGTTTGGCAACCTTCGTCATTTACGCGTCAACATCAAACTTTAACCAAGAACAAGTTAAAGCGTTCTATGTGGAATTGGAGAAATTCTACAGAGAATACCAGACATTTTTCAAGGTAATCATTGAAAAGTTCAACGTTAAGAATGGACCCAGAAGAACGTCATATTGAGACCCACAATTACAATGGAAGGAGTAGGATGAGCCGCTGCCTGAGTTTATTATGACGACGAGGAGCATTCGTGGTAATTCGCAATACCAGAAGCCCCACCTTCAACGCTGGATGTGGGAGTCTCCTGTGGAGAGTACCATAAAGAAATAGGTCACATCATAGTAACTCGAAGGTTTCTCTTAACCGATATTGCTGTTCTCCCAAAATTCTTTGCAGAATCAGACCACCATCTCCTTCGTGCGAAATTTCATTTCTTCTAGGAAGGATAAAAAGCTGCTAAATTCAAAATACCACTCCCAAAACCACCGTTAACTGGGATTTATTCAATTCATTGGTCGCTGTTGAGAATATGCCGTTCTGGATAAAATCGACGAGTAATACGAACGGACCACTCAACATCTTCATACTAGCGCTGTTAAAGCTGAGAGTTCAAAAATCAACAGGAGACGTTTGTCTCCACAAACACTCGAGCTAATATGCCAGTGTGGAATTGCACGATCTGCAGGCTGCCGCGAACTAACGTCCGAGCTTGCAAAACAATTCAGACAAGCGGTAAAAAAGACTTTGAAGAGAGAAGAGCAGTAGTAATGTTCGAAGCTGCAGAGGCTGGGAAAAGCATTCGCAAAGCCCATCGAAGCTTCGCCTATTACAAGACCAAGATAATTGCACTCCAACGACCAGACGGAACAGTTAACCATGCTGGCTTTTCGATAGCTAGAGCATTTCAAAACCATAGCAGTAGGTGGGGTTAAAGAAGACCCTTTATTTTTTGTTACAGTTATGTGGTTAGCACAAAATGTTATTTTCACTTCAAATTTATTTTAGAATGGAATTTTACATGGTTTCGAATTCGGCCCAAAAGCGACCTTGAGCTTCTCTGGGACGCAGAAGGATGCAGTAGGTGAATTACCATTTTATGCCGCGCCGATTGGACACATTTTTTCTATGATTACAAAGAAGGCTCCTTCATGCGTGCATAGATGTGTTCTCTTGCCGTATTCTACAAATCATTTCGGCCAAAACCTGCAAGCAAATGACTGGGAGGTACATAGGAGGTGGTTAGGAGTCACTTTCAACAAATGTGCTCCCTGTCTACTTTAGGAGAGAGGTTACCCGTGATCATTTCCAGTTATATGTAAGGAGAAATCTTTACTATCAAATAACGAATCAAGATTTTCGTCAATGTACAAGAAATTCCTTCTCATTTCCGCCAGTCCTCATAAAAGGCTTTGAAATACTTTTGAAAGCAACGTACTTTAGTGAAAAGCTGGCAGAGGGGAAGGCAAAACAAAGGCATTGTTGGTGCACTGGGTAAAACGTCAGTCGCTGGAAAGGTCGGATTCGAAGCTTGTCTCGGATCCGGATAATTTTGCAAATATCTCAGCATCATTGTGGTGTGCCATAGAGTTTTCCTGGGTGCTACAATAATCGAGATCTTTTTGTGAGTCCCATTATGGTTATCAGTGTTTGTATTTACTTATACATGTGATTAATCCATGTTTTCATATGTTTACTAATCTTTATTCCTGGAACAGTGCACAGTACCAGCGAAATACTAGTATTTCTTCGTTCCAGAAAGTTTCAAGCATTGATTTACAGTTTATAACATCTTAAAATATTCAACGGGCCTTCAAATTTGGAGTAACTAAGGTACCAAGGCGTAGTGGGTACCAATAGGGTAATGATGTGTCAACGATAAGCTTGCTGAAAAATAGCCGGGACTCTTACTCCAATCAAAGTCTTTAAAATTTGAAATGACTGTGTTTCCAACTCTTAGTCGGTTTCAGGAGGATGTTGATGTGATGTGAAGGGGAGGTTACTAAAAATTGATGAGACACGTCAGCTGAATCCGAACGATATAAGCATAGGGCGACACTGTCTTGTGGAAGCTGTTTGAAGCCGAATCTAGTGGACAGTAAATTCGTGCTATTTGGACCTGAACGGCGTGCGCAATGATGGCAAGTGCTTGTCAAATCTTTGTTGTCCACGTGACATCGCTACCTTTTCGAGGATTATCGGTGGAGTAGAGGGAACGTTCAATGAGTTCGACGTGGTAGATAAAAGGATAGGACATCGTATAAATTGGAAGAAAACCCAGCTTATGGGAAACTAATGGTCTGAAAAGGAGGAACCTCGAGCATACCTTAGACATTCAGTGAACATGGAGAAAAAAATAAAGCATGAATTTAACAGAAGACGGAGAGCAGCATGGACAGCTCTCGGCCTCTAAAAGAAGCCACCGCCCAAATACAAGTAGGTGAGGAAAGGATGAAGGCTGAAATGAAGTTGTTCATTCCAAAGTTATGGCTGAGTAATGACTTTCTGGTCCTATTTCTTCTATGTACACGTCAGTTAGTGTGAAGAATTGAATTCTGCAGTCTTCACTTCCTTATTGTTTTGGATTGGAGGTTTTCAAGGTTGTGATGGTCAGTAGAGCTCTATTCAACAAAAATTCGTAGGCAGTACATAAGAGGATTCTAGTAGACACTTGTTAGAATGCTTAGTTTCGATGGTTCCCGAATTCTTTCAAAACAATATGAAAATGGAGCACTTCAGGTATTCCTCACTTCTCTGAGCGTTTCCGCGTTCTCTTTAATGTCTAGGGAAAAATTGTTGGCAGTGAATTTCGGAAATCCATAACGTCGTCAGCAACATAGACTTCACTTCTTTCAGTGGCTGACACCGTCACCAGTATCGGCGAAGAGCATATAAACTTCACGATGCGAACACTCTTTTTATTTCCGTGTTCTTGATCTGACACATCACTAAGTCCTTCAAACTACACAAAATTGCGCCGGATTTCTTGAAGTTGCTCTATAAGACGTTTATCTAATGCTGCTACTATCTCCTCATAAAAAATTGTATGTTGTTTTACTTGGTGGCGTGTGCGTATGGCGCAGTGGTCGGAGACGCACTGCAACACACACGTGGAATCGATCCCCGCGCCCATAACTCACCAAGCCTTCCATCCCTCCTGGGTCGGCAAATTGGTGCTAAACTTGTCTGAGAGGATAGCAGCACTGGCTCGATACATCGGTAGGCTTCCGCGAGTCATTGTAAGAGTCAAATATACATTGAATCACTTCCAAACGATGCTTAATGAAGTGGAATGCATGGCCCATCACTCAGGGATTGATCAAAGCCAGGAGCTTTATCCTTTTTTATCCTTTATATTGTTTTTCTTTAATGAGCAAACATTGATCATTGAAGAAAAACAGTCAATTATCGATGAATGCTGAGATTAATAGAAGGTCGGTCTTGGGAATTCTATGTTGTCGGAAGAAAGCAGTAAATGCCTTTTTTGCTGTGTATTTCCTTCGCAGATCTAGAATTTTTACAAAGAACTGCTTTCTTAGTACGTGAAGATGTCACGTCTAAAGCACACCCAACTCAGCTGCACTGAATGTGACTTGAAAGCGTTTCGCCTTAACGAATGACTCGGTTCCCAATTCATGGCCACAGAATGTGTTACTTCTAGATATTGATGAGATTACACTACAATTCACCAGTGCAAGTCTCATGAAATGGTTTCCTAGCTTATCGTAAAGAAAAGCTGTTCACAAGTGTGGAACATCAGTTTTCTAACAGCGTCAGTATCCTCTCTACCAACAAGAATCTCCAACGGCATTCAAATGGGAAATATAGGCTTCTTAAAACCATTTTCTGTCAGTTATTAAGAAACGTAACCACATTAGTGCTAAAATATGGGAAAAACTCGCAACCACTGGTGAGCTTCGAAACCGCGATTACCCTTTCCGGTGGCTCACATATTATGCACTGCACCATAGACTTTTCTTTCTCTTTATCATCGTGTTGCCTTAACAGTGCTATCAGTAATCACTCATCAAGGGAAATGATCTGGGAAGCACAAATTGGCTTTGAACCTAGTTAAACTGGAACAGGAGTCGAAACCTTAATGCTTAATTACATCTTGGCATTATTATGAAATTAAATTGGAAATTTTTCCTTGACTTATTCTAGGAACCCCATTATGTGTCCGATAGGTCATCTTTCGGATAAAAGTACTGCAAAGAAGCCCTTTAGAGCAAGATAAACGCCTTGCAAAAAGGTGAGTCGGTGCCAACATAGGTTGCACGTTCGACCCACACTCCTGATCTATCTATGACTAAAAATCCGTCCACCTTTCGCTCTAAGTATTTAAAGTTCACCTGATATGAACATTGATATTTGAGGAAACATCTAAAAACCTTAACGCTGCTTATGTGGAAAGCTGAATAACGTTGCCAAGGAACTTTGAATAGTAGTCACATATCAGTGTGTGAGCGGAGTCCAGGCACCTGGCTTTGCTTGAGCAAAGAATATCTTTTTAATCTTATTCATTCTACTCTAAATAACTAGACATCAGTTTTAGAACGGATCTCAGCACTTCTTGCATCCGATTCGTTTCCTCACATCGTCATTTAACTAATTTTCGCGTTTTAAATGTAGGCTCTGCCGCTGTTCTATGATTTGTGATCATCTGTGTGAATGTCACTGAGTGCTGACCGAGTCGATTCCCTCTGGAACAGTGGGATGGTCATTCGAGTACATTCCTAGATCTTCATCATGATCATGTCTTTCGTGCAGTGCAGGAAGCGGGGTGATTTTAGACAAGGCTGATACCAACTTATCCTCAGAAACATGAGAACTTTGTGACTAGGAGGCCGTGTCGAACTAGAGCTTATTGAACAGTATAACTAAACTATACGTCCTATTCACCGAATTTGCGGTGAGAGAGACAATTAACAGTGTAAGTGGTTTCAGTCTGATGAGCCTTCGATTACTGGGTCCTCGATCATGTTTATTTCATCCCTCTTCGATTTGCTAGAAACGTTTTCCTGGTAGAGCGTGAAATTTGACCTTGACTTACTTCAATATTAGAGTCTCGGGGAACATTGCGTGACAAGGAAGGAAACTGAAGAAAGAGGAAGATTATTATGCATTCGGTTATCTTGATCTGAGAAACAAAGAGCTGTGACACCTGCTGTCAATCTGACCGATGAACTGCTCCACGTTTTGGCTTATTGATAAACATTATTCAAAACGTTTTTTCTGTGGTGTGTCTTCTTGAGTTTCCGTTTCAGACATACAACTTTCAACAAAGGAATAGCTGAAAGGAAAACCCAGCATCGCGCTCTTGATGATCGGCATAACTACCGCTGTGCTACCCTTGATATTCAGTACGTTTGGTTAACAATGAAAACAATCTAAGACATATCCTTATTTTTTATTCATCTTAAATATGAAGTGTAAGACACATTTTCAATTGTATCTTGCATCAATGTGTGGAAATAACGAAGTTGATAGCGTCCATTTTGCTTTTCGCTCATCAGTTCTGCTATTTCTGTTCTTCAAATTCAACCTGAACCTTTGGCAATTTTAATAGTCTGTGAAAGTTCTTACTTGGTAAAATCTTCTTTTTCAACCTTACTTTAAGTCTAAATTCTCCTTGTGGTGGCCCATAGTGTTCGCTCCATGCCCCTTCACATGTGCATCCTTCCGGTGCCGGAATGTGATAAACCCCAAAGTGATGCTTGTCGTTTTCTGGTATCTCCCCATTCGGCCTGTTAATTGAAACATGCGCTTGGTGCTCTTCGGCATTTTTTGGTGCACAGGAACTCTTTTTAAGTGGTCAAAATTTTTATTCTTCGTTTTTCATTCTGCTTTGAAACTCTTTAAAAGAGACGTCATGGTCGGTCATACAAAGCAGCTAAGTCTCTTCAGCAGTGAAGAAACTACTTTCAACCTGTTGTGAAATCGCTCTATTTAGAAAGCATTAATGCGATTGCTCTAAGTTGTTGTAGTTAAAAGATTATTTGATTACAGCAGTCACTGGCAATTTGCTTCAATCGTACAAAGTGAGTGTGCTATTGTTTCAATGAACAACTCAGACCATGATCGAAGCTATGAGGAGACCTTGTGCAGCCTTAAGCCTGGAAAGTGAAAGCAAATAATCGTTAGATGAGCGGCTGGATGACGTTGAGCCACAGGAACACCAAAACGGTTTCCTTAGCCAAACTAGCATCAAATTATCCAGCTTATGATGATTTTCTTCGTATTCGGCATATGATAACATCCACCATTTTCTTATATCTCCAAAAATCGTGCCTCGAAGGTTAGTGTCAGGAAACAGCCGAATTTCACCAGGAACTAAAACTTGTCCGACAAGCACCGTTCAGTAGAGAAGTTGTTTATTGTGTTGTACGACAAGCTCCGCCTCCTCCCCCCAATTTCACTGGGAACAAGTGATATGCTGGGCGAATTAGAGTACGAAATTACGCCTTGGACTTTAAATCGTCATCTGATCTAGAGGTGATTCAAAAGTCTCCGACGACCATTTTATGGGGTGGGGGAGGGCAAGTTGGTCTAAACTCTTTTGTGTGCGAAAATTAATATTCGTAACGTGTCATCAATGACGTATTGATTATAGCAAGCTTGCTTCAAAAAGATAATCCAGAAAGTAGAAGGACAATAAAACAAGTTGTAGAGAAACGATTGATACATGAGCTGAGAATAAATTTGTTGTGCGCCTGTAGTGTATGGTTGATCTGCGAAGCAAATGGTCGTCGTTGCCGTCTCGTGTCTGACCAAGTCTTCTATCCTTCTTAGGCCGGAAAATTCCTACTGGGGTTTTATAGGAAGACAAAAAGCGTTTGATACATCGATAAGCCGACGTAGTTTACTGTATTGGCCTAATATGCTTGAACCACCTCCGTGATCCTATGAATGAAGTCGAATGCATCTAGGAAACGTCCTCATTGCATAGGTTACCATAATTTTCTCAAGCACGATGCAGAAATTAATTGAATTTTAGCATATTTGGTCCCTGTTATCGACATTCGTATGATTATGATTCAAAGGTATGACAGCTAACAACGGACAGCGTTGATATCTCAAGTGGCACTAAAGAAGAGCTTGGTAAAAGCTTTTCCTCACAAAGCAACATCAAAAAAACTTTGCCTTGAGGTATGCTGTACTGCAGCTTAACTGCTTATGGGTTTTCTCATGTAGTGTATAAACATAAACAGAGAAGCGAAACAATGATGTCATACTAATGAACCGATCTCTTAAGGTTATAACTATTTTAGGGGAGCATGTTGCCTAATTAGAGGTAAGACGTGCCCTGCAGTGCACACTGCTCTATTATTGGTTCGCTCCTGAGCATGGGGTTTGCCAAACCTTCTATTTCACCGAGATCGGCACATTATGGGGGCCAAATATGCATTCAGTCGTCTCTACAAAGCTTAACGAAATCGGCAGCAGGGTACATCATTCAGGGATTCGTCAATGCCGATCCCATCATCCTCTACCCTTCATAGCCATCGTTGATCAGCAATGCGCTGCAGTTGCTCAAGATCAACCACTTCATCTAACACTAGCCTAGTTCAAATCATCAAAGAAACAGTGTAATGGATACGTTTGGCTTGAAGCCTTTGTTACGACTGTCTAAAATGGCGTCATTCTAATAAGCAGTGTCTAAAAAGTTGAGCAGATCGTCGAGGCGCAACGGCCACCTATAACTGGTGTAAACTGTTCCCATTTGCGCTCATCATAGAATATCTCAAATGTCACATTAATGTTTTGCTGGTTGTCAGCGATACGCGCTTACTCTCAAGTGGATGAAGCAGGGTACTAGCGCTTGCATTGGCGTTTTGTCTTTTCTCTGAATAGAAAAATGCAGTTTCTCTGGGTTTTCTACCACTATAAATGTCATGAGGGCGCATGTGGCGCAGTGGACGGAGGCACCGTGCAACGCAAACGTAGAATCGATCCCGGCGCCCATGGCCCACCCCCGGGGTCGGAAAATCCGTCGCTTCAAATATCGTTGCCACAGCAGTGAAATGATTTTGCTTACGTTGTAAACGCCGAGGTATGAATTTCCGAGGGATCTACGAGTCGTATCTGACTTTCGCATTATTCATCTCCACCTTATCATCGTCAGGTTTGTGGAAAGATGTCGCAGGCTTTCTCTTACACATTTTCATGATTTCCAGAGACAAAGCAGCAAAAGATGAAAGCGAATGATTGCACACTGGCAAGGGGTAACGACGCTGCACTACGTGCTTGCCATAGTCATTCAATCAACCTTCATTCCCTGGTCATATTTCCGCTATGCTCGTCCGAATTCTATAGAAATTCTGACGAAATGAAATGGGTAACGCATTTCGTTCTTACTGTTTGTGGTATTAGGTATTAAGTAGAGTAGAATTCACTTGTACGTAATGGTGATATTCGACGTTTGATCGTAATCCAAAATTCCAGTAGCTGGTCGAATTTTGAACAGATCGTTCCGTGTACACTTTATCTGAAATGACAAAAGTCGCTCTGCTTAGACGCTTAAAACAGCTTATCGTGTTTTATTCATTCCTAAGTGATAAGGATTGCTCAGTAATGTTGTTGTGATCAAAGTTACTGTAGCATTCGGAATCGAGTAGTAGACAACTTGAATCGTACCTTAAACGCTTGCTTCATATCGCTCTTATTGGTGATCTTCAGGTAAGTCCTAATTTCGCTGTTCAAATCACCCACAAAGCGAATCTGAAAGCAATCCAGTTGTTTTATCCAATCAGTCCGTCTATTTTTTTCACAACAAATAACTGGGATCTGCAAATATCGATCAGTTGTAGTGTATTCAAAATCGATTTAGAACCAAACCTTGTCATTGGGCTCCATCGCTAACAATGATTTTTTGTCCTTAGCTGTCATTGCGGCACGAACAGCAGACAAGACGAATCTCAGAAAAATATAACATACTGAAATACGAATAGAATGTCGGGGTGAAAGCTATCACTGTAACATTATCAGATACTGATATGCATTAGTAAATACTTCCAGTTCACTCTATTGCGACTCATACACAGTGGTGCAATGAGGGAACTGTGTCTTTTATACGACAGAATTGTATTCTCCGTACCTTACCAGTCTCATATGTAACTGTCAAATGAATCAAGTGAATCGGATGGAAGTTCAGGGGTTTATTTGAGCAATTCAGTGAACTCCGCTCAGTGGAAGGATATGGAAAGCATCAAATAGCAGTCTTCGTATACGTGAAATAAGGAAGCGACGAAGCGTTAGATCTTTATTGATACTCTAGGGATGTTCTATGAATTCGACTCTGTTTCGAATTCGACTACACCGCAGGGATGAATTGATGTCTGTACAACCCCTTGCGACTGTTCTCCGATTTTCCAATCCAATGTTCTTCTTCTCCCAAACTAGTATGGTTCCAAAATGTCCTTGCAAGTGGCATGAGGGCTTGATTTGGTCGAGGCGTGGCATCGAACCTATGTCTATTTCGGGAAACTTAACTACTGTCTTACACACTCCTGACTACTTATTGACATACAGTGAAGAGAATTGATGCCATCTTTAGTTATTTAAGAGTATATCCACATCTACCTGTATGTCTTATTGTTCTTTCTCTTAACGGTCGCTTTTTTAAACTCGATTGACATACTCCCCAATTTTTAGTTATTACAGACGTGCTGATTCTTTTTTCTTATAAAAATTTTTTTGACAACTGGGGTACTTGTGAGGCTAGGAACATGGGTGGATCTTAGAAAAGATCTTGCTCTGTCCTCTACTTGGTATAGATGGTATCTGTGCTAATATTTATTACATGCTGCCATGATCCGTCACGCTAACACGTCGATGTCATCATTTGGAAGGTTTGCAGCTGGTGTCGGGTCTATTTCTGTAATTCTTCCTCTTTTCCCCTGTATCCGCCCATTCTAAAAAAAAAGTGATTTCTAACAACAGCTAAAATTCAAACAGCAGGCAGTTGGCAGTAAAATAGCCGGTGAATGAACGTGTTCGGAAGGTTTTTTGCACATTTCTAAGCGCTGAAGGGAGCTCTTCCCATCCGACATTAGCTTTCTACTGTTGCAGGATTAGTCATTGCGTAGGCATATACAGGTGCACTCAACCACACCTACGTGGCAAGGAGAGGTGTTTGGCAACGCTAAACGCTTGATCGCTCTTCACTTTAATGCAAAGAAGGACCGTCAAATTTGGTCCCAGGAAAAGCAGTTTTACCACCAAAGTTATTTCGACAATAGCTGAAAGTTTAAAGAGGCGAGTAACTTGAAGTATCATTTAATCACCATCGATTAAAAGATTCAGTAACAAACTATTTGAAGGGTGACGGTTGGTGATAGTTAGTTTGATACAATAGTCTCATTACTCAGAACTTCGAATATCTTAGAGCGATGGCAAAGTTTGCATGGCAATCAGTAATCTATAATCTATAGTCTCTAATACCATATTCTAATACTATTCTACACACTTTTTTAATTTACAAGAAGTTTCTTCATATCTTGAAGGGCTGATTGTATTGAATTTTTGAATGCGGGTAGATTAGTTCGAGGATTTGATTTGAAGGCAGATGGTGCAAAAATCATTGTGTCATTCTGAAGATTGTACGAGCAACCATAACCGTCACGAACCACAGCACCATAGCACAAATAGCAGTCGGTAATATCGGCAGATGTGGAGACCTGAAATACCGATAGCTCTGATATGATAACGTTGGGTACCGGAACAATATGAGTGGACGGACATACCTGACTGGTCGACAAAGGAAAGCGCATCAGTTCCGCCCACAGCGGATCACGAAAAATTTCCGGCAATGTCTCGATCTCACCCTCCTGCTCAGCTTTACGTGCAAGCACGTTTAACGCGCAAAGATGATTGTCGATCCCTTGACCGGCTATGTTCTTAAAAAGAAAGTGATACTGAACTCTATGGAGTCAGAGAAGATTCAAAAACATCACAAGAACAACTGAGACACTCGCGCTCATGTGCATTGATATCAAACCACACATGGACAGAAACAGACAACTTGAAGAGTTTCAACTTGAAAAAATGTCTTCTTATCTACCTATGAAGCACATCTTTCTTTTTGATATTGATTGTAGGTTAGCGAAAGGAACCACAACTAATAATGGCACTTATTGAGTACTTATTGAGAACGAAGCTCACCTCCTGAGTAACAATGGCTTGTTTTTCTGCTGCTCTTCGCAGTAGTTTAACTTTGGTCTCCTGAAGTGCACTAGTGAGTAACTCAACTGACATTCCCTCCTTGCAGATATAAAGCCAGATACCTTTGATTCATTCCCGATCATAGCCTTAACCCACTCTAACGCTTCCTTTGTGTTCGCCCTGATGTTGTCCACCCTTCCAAAGCGGAAGCGACGAAGTGAAGCCGATTCATATGTGGAAACCAGATATCCATGGAGTCTGCAATCTTCAAATCATAAGCTGTTTGGGAAATTATTTCTGGCAAAATATCTGAGGAAAGATTCGCCCACATTTCCATGGCCCACAAAAAGCTTCATTTCTCTCGGCAGTTATTTATAAACCTGAGAAAGTACTCGAGTTCACTCATGACTTTCTGTATGAAATCAGAAGACTCTGTGTCTTGTGGCGATTTCTCAGCTAAAATTGGAGTTCCTAAGCCACTAAGCACTCCCAACTCACTTAAAATGCGCCAGTTGTAATGCTAACTGCACAAATCCGTCTGGGCTAAATCCAGCTTCCTTGATGAAATTTCGCCCAAACTCGTTAAACAGCAATACAACCAAATCCAAGTCTTGAGTAAGCCTAAAGAATTCAGTTAACATTCGTATCGCATTCTTGTCAGCTCGAAAAACTTTTACTCGTCTAGTGTTCCTTTTTGTTTCTCCAATAACATCAACCCTTCCTTGTCGACATGCCATGTCAACGCCTTCGCACTGATCTGCCGTTCTGGAGCGCTGATCTGAAAACTTTCTTACAGAATCGAAGACACTATAGATAGATTTGTTGAGATAAGATGTGTTTTATGAGAAGAAATAGCATAAAAATACAATTAGCCTAAGAATATATTAGAAGATTAAGAGTAAAATAGAATAGAATAATAAGATGTTTGCCAAACTCGGAACCGCAAGAGTCTGTGGTGAGGAACGAACGCGCCGTGACCCACTCCGGATGCTACCGCGTTCACCACCACACCACGAGGGCCCTCATTTAACCTGTCTCTCAACTAACGTAATAACGAGCTTCAATCTCGGCGGCAGATTCTTGCGGTCCCGAGTTTTGGAAATATCTCAGCATTTTGGTTGTATTTAACGTGATACCCTGTCGTGAAGACTTGTAGTAGGTAGCAAAAAAAAGTTGACAGAATAATAAGAATTAGATAAATAAAGATTGTTTATCGACCTCGTGTAAGCTTATTAAAAAACAATATAATTAGTGGTTTTTCAAACATGATAGGACGTATCCATGACTCTCGTCGTCGCACTAACATGGACGTTTCAATGTTAATAACAAGTCCTATCTGCACAATAATATCAGTGGTACGATGAACTTCAATAGAACCTCACCAGTCTTCGTTTTCTGTTCTTACGTTCATATCGGAGTGCACTTTCAGCCATTTTGATAATGACGATACCTTCAGCTGACGAGTGTTCAATGCATAGGCCATTGACGCCGTTGCTGCTAACAACTAGCTGAACAAGTTCATGCAATGATCACTATTGGAGTGCCTCTAAAATACATCAGTCTACCTGAATTGTGGAATCGTACCACCTGTTTAGCCCATGGCCCCTGCTTCCCCCACCGGTGAGGATGTGCTTTCCCTGAAGTGCAAAGTGCTCTTCTTGAGCTTGCCGATCGCAAAATGTCTTAATGGGGCTGCATTCGATCTCTTCGTCGTCTAGACACACCACAAATAAAGCTTCTCGTGCCCATGTGAGCGAAGTGTTGTTTACCTCGACTGAACGAGTGTAATTTAACAAAAAATAATTCTCTCAGAATAATTTTAACTTACTATTTACTGCCTATTCTTTTTTTTAACGGCAGGGTATATTGCGAAATATAACTTTCAATGAGATAATGATGATCGTTCCCCACGGCAAACACCTGCGGTCCGGAGTTTTGCAAATATCTCAGTATCATTGAAAGTTATATCTCTTTGGATACTTTAAGACACCACTTTAGAGTTAGAAAAGCTTCTTAAAGTCGATCATTCAATGGCGTCAAAAAATTGGTATGAACAGTGTTTGTCAGAGTTCCATCCTCTATGCAAACAAAGAGAGATTAAAAATCTCCTTCAAAGATGCACCATCCTAAGGAAGTCGAAGTCTTAACACTTAGACACCTCGCATGGTACTGATAACAGAGATAATAGTATGGCGCACATAACGTAGTGGTTGAAGATCTACTGAAATACATACTACCTCACTAGGTGGCTCGATTCCGCACTCCGGGTTCACCAATTTCATCATCCTTCCAAAGCAGGCATATTGACGCCAGGCCGTTCTCGGAAGCATGGAAACACTAGCTCTATATTTTTCAAGCCGACCGTCATCTAACCTTAGTATAAATGATCATTGAATGTACCTTATTTTATTGGTAATCTTACACGAGGTTGTTATCAAAGCATTTATTTTGCCAACACTATGACGGCTGGTCGATGTCCGAAGTCGAATGTCTTCTCGATGTGATGTCTTCGTCGTCGTATCGAGGTGAATCTTCTTCATTGACGCACCGCTCAGATAAGGCAACCTCACCCGGCTATGCTCTTTTATGCAGGACAGTTGCTGTTAATAGTAATTGTCCGATGATAATAACTTTTCAGAGAGCACGTGTAGTCGGAGGTGGCCTGCAATACGCATGGGATGGATCCCCGAGCCCCAGAGTCACCAAGCCCTCCATTCTCCTACGGTCGGCAAATTGGTACCAGACTTCTTTGGGAGTATAGTAACACTGGCTCGATAAATCGATCGACCACGCCAAGTCATTGTAGAAGGCCAGATATGCATTCAAACACCACCAACGGTGCTTAATGAAGTCGAATACGTGGCGCATCCCTCAGAGATTGGTCAGCACTAAGAGCTTTATCCTTTCATATTTTCAATAAATGGTTTTTTCTGGCAATTAATACTGCAAAAGTCGATATCATTTTCAGCTAGCACAGAGCGTAACAATATTTCAAAAACCGGCTTTCCTTTAACAACGGTGGACCAATTAACATTTGTTCCTTGACTTTGATCATCGGCTCTGAGCAAGACGAAGACGTCGAAACGTTAGCCGAATAAAGTTGTTTGTCAACCTAATGTTAGCTTATCAACAAAATAATACTAATTTGGCACATTTCTAGAGGACCGCAAGTCATTGCATTCAGTCATTTCTACGATGCTTAATGAAGAGGAGTCATGGCGCATGCATCAGGCTGATCAGGGACAGTTGACTTAGCAGTATGAATAACAGCGCAAACTTATAAAAAACGTTTCTGACTTTCGGTAACCACCGACCACCGTACCGGTAGAAATTTCCAGTAATCCATCAAGCTCGTTAACGATGCATTTCGTCTAAGGAGTGGTGGGAAAATCTATTCTGGTAGATTTCTGTTTAGTTTTCTTCAGATTTCGCAAGAGAAAAAGCGGAAGTTGTTCACCTTCTTGCATCCCATGCCAAAAAAGGGCCGCTGTGGTGCGATCTCCAGCTCCTGATGCACCCACAGGGATAGCAGTGGCTTTTCTGGCCTCAGACATTCTGAGCACCTGACGAAGTTGGTAGAGGACATCGGCAAATGCTAGCATCGTTCCACCGATACGCGTTTGCACAATAAATCCCTTAATGCGAGATTTGTCTCTAATCAGAATGTTCTACAAGCTTAAAGGAAAAAACATCTATTGGAAAAAAGAATTTACGCCTTTATTTAATTGCCAACTATCTTTGAAGTTTTGGCTCTGAGATTGAACTGCGGTTTAATGGTTTTGCGGAAGTTCTTTGGTTTCGAGCCATTTTTTGCAACAGAGGAACTGTAGATTTCCGCTGCAGGACGGTGCTCAGAAAGGATTTCCCAAGGCAGCTTTATTTGTCTCAGGTATTTTCTACTCTATAAAGCTCATAAAGTTACCTGATTATTGCACATGACAAGAATGTGCTCGTTCTCTTTGTTTCGTTTCGGCTTCACCACTTGTACGTCTTCATCAATTCCTGGGTGTCTGAAAATAGTTACACTAAGCTCAGATTGGAATTGGTCATTCGAAAGCCGACGATGTTGACGAGACGAACCGGTAACACGACAGAATACTGTCGTATTGTTGCATGCACATGTTCACCTTCAATTTTCCTGTAGACACCTCCCTTTCGATTTGTTTCCTAAAACGGATATGGATAATTTCACCGCCAATTTCCAAGATCGTTCTCAAATTATTGGCCAACTATTCAGAAAAAAATTAACAGAAGATCAATATAAAGGTGGAGGGTATGAGTACAAAGGAGTGGCAAGAGATGTCCTGCAATGTCCACAGGTTTGTTGGTTGGATCTTGCGCTTCGGTACACCAGCTCCTTCTCTTCTACGTCGAAAAATCGGTACTTGATTGTCTGATAAAGAATAAAAGAATAAAGCTCTCGGTGTTGATCAATCCATGAGGGGTGCGTCATACATTCGACTTCATTAAGCATCGTTTGAAGGTGACTGAATGAATATCTGGCCTTTACAATACAAGGACTTGCAGTGGCCAACTGATGTATCGAACCAGTGATCCTTCACTCCCAAACAGGTGTGGTACCAATTTGCCGACCCCGAAGGGATGGAGGGCTTGGTGGGCTATAGGCGCGGGAATCGATCCCACGTCTGTGTTGCAGGGCGCCTTCGACCACTGCGTCACACGCGCCCTTAAATTGTCTGATAGGACAGAAAATACTGTCGTGATTAGTCGCGATAGGCCCAACCCCCTCCCTCCCTCAAGTGTAGGAGAAGTATGCATTCATAAACTCTGTGGCGCTCCAAATTCACCTTCCGATCACTTTATCCTTTATCCGTTTTCTCCTTTTTCAATCAAAGCGCAACCAAAAGTTTAACCGTAGGACGAAAATGAGGAGTAATATTTTGAACATTAGAAGTAATATGGAACTCACGTATCGATTTTGTTCTTATATTCGACAAATCCTCTTACAAGAAGCGCTGTGTAACTAAAAAAGTCCAATGAGACAACCATTCATTGCTTTTTCTTTTAAATCTGTTCTCTTTAAAGTGAATACCTCAGCCAGTCCTCTTCATTTTTGAAGTGTTGCAGTGGAAAAATATACGCTGGGTTAACGTTCACCGGTAATGGAAGACGAACTCGAAGGTACATTTCCGGTAACCAGAATTGATTTATCTGAAATGAAATCAATTTCCTTTCGTAGTCCGTTTTTTTTTCAGAGAGGAAGAGAAACAGGAAGCTTTACCCAATTCGGCTCCTGCTCAGCAATACTCAGCAGCTTCTGTTGAAAGATCAAGCCACTTTGTCGGAAGTCTTGCACGGCTCGCAGCGTATTCTCAGTCGGACGATTCTGACCGTCGGCCACCACCTCCACATATTCGCTGTATCGGTCTAGGCAGTGATCGAGAGACGGAACTGGAGGTTTGAGAAGCGCTCGCTGAAATTGTTCGTCCTGAGGGTGGCCTATGAGTGTCAGGATTTTTTCATCAGCCTTGTCTCAGTAGAATAATGTAATAGTGTTCGTTCATTGTAACTCACTTAGGCGACTACGATTGCTGGAGATATCGAGGTCAGACACTCAGTATAACTCATTTTTAATATAGCCAATCTTTGTTAGAGGCCTTGTAGGAATGTGCTTAGCTCTTCATTGCCTACAGTATCCATTGAACTCGACTCTCGATAAGGTCCTTCGAGCTCACCGGATCAAGCGCCTTCCTCAGAGACGATTAACTGTGCAGAAGCTAAGTAGTCACCGTGAGAGTCATTTTTATGTACGATATACATGCAAGTGGCACTATAACATGTGGAAATCTCGTCAACGACTATATCTGTCTGTCTACTCTCTTCACGTGAAGCACTCTCTATGGCTATGTGGATGGACTTGTGCAAAAAGTAGTTTTTTAAGAATTATAAGGCACAAAATGTAGTCCTTTCTTAATCGAACCCGACACTTTATTTGTGACGAGGAGGCCATCGATAAAATAGATAAAGTATGGCAAGAGAAACAGCGCGTCAAAATAAACCGCCACAAAGGTGTGTCGGCATCAGTGTACCCAACGCAATCTGGCCTCCTACGTTTGCATTGAACCCAATGCATTTTACCAACAATATGGATGGAATGGCGAACACCTTCTTTGTAAGCTAAGAAATCTAGCAGAAGACGACGACTTTTTTAGCACATACTTATAGTAGCATTTTTCAGAACATTTCGACCATTGTTTAACTTTTCACTTACTGCCTATTATTTTTTCACAGGGTATTAGGGTAGGGTGTAGTATATCACAGGGCGAAAACAACCACAATGACGCTGCTACCCACAGCGCCACCCAGCCCCGCTCTGCTTTTCTTTCAACCTGTTTTACAACGACTACTATTCGGACAGCGCATTTTTAATAGAGCTTAGTCTAAATAATACGAAGACGTTGAAGCATTAGTCGAATGAGACTTCGCACCCACCTCGCGTTAGCTTAACATAATCCAAGAAAATTTCCTTTGTCTTCGCGCAAGCTTTTATGAAACCTCTGAAGCAGTTCAGTGCGATGTCGCTCGTAAATAAGAGTTCAACTATATTTAATGTATTTAGTTGCTCTAATGAAGATAAACTGCATTTCATCACGTTGCCACCTTCAGCGACTTAGATAACAGCATTAGCCGTATCGTAAGGAAGGAAGTAATTTTGAACTCTTCAAGCCACAGGGCCCAGTGGACATCAGCATATTTTGGGCTAGCAATCACCATGGACGACGAGCAATGCGCAACGACACAAATGGAAGATTTGTTGAGGTCTGAGCATCACTGGTAAAGCCGGGCGTCCAAGTATCTAAGTAGGCGGGTAAACTACAATAATAGAAAGAAACATTGGTTTATTACCGTTCAATTCATCCATACATGCTCATCGTCAGTGATTCCTTCTACGGAAATCATTTCCTGAACTCCACTAGGTCTTTGAAACCAAATCTAGACGTCAGCAGCGGCTTTTTGGAAACAACCACGGTATAATGCGAAGTTGATAGAAGAGGCTCGCTATCCCAGCGATGTGCCTACCGAAGAAAACAGAAAATCAGTCATGCTTTTCCAAACGGTCAACCGATTAGCTTTCCAATCTTTTCCTCAGAGTAACGTTCTTCAGCTTCTCGCTTTGGTCTTTGAGATAACGAAACACTATAAACTCGCTGAGGTTTCATTATTAAAAGCCAAGTATGGTGCTGAAAGTTTAGAACATAGTATCTTGGTTGTAGCACTACCCTCTTTTTCATCGCTTCCTAAAACACCCTTGTCAGATCGTGCTTGTAAAGCGAGCGCTTCTTCCGTCTAAAAGGACAATGTTTTTACTCAACCATTAAGTCGATGTGCCTCATTCATATAAACAAGGCACACGTTATGAACGAGTTCGTCATTAAGTCAACTGCCTGGTAAACATAAGCCTAACATAAAATCCGCTTCCATTAACGAAACTGGGAAAAACTTACAGATTTTTGTATATTTTATTCCCTCAAACGCTACTTATTATTGAGTCGGAAGGAGAACAATTTAATAAACAACTGCTACATTCATAAACATTGTCAAAATCGGTTTAGATGGGCATCTAAGTTACTGAAAGTGTGACAACGCAAAGAGTGCTACGGTCTGAGAGAGTCCCTCCTCTGAAGGCGATACCGTCGCCCATAGTTGATTAAGCTGGATATGACACGAGATCCACTAGGCATGTACGCACACGTAAGGATTGAGGAGATGAGGAACAGAACATTGTGTATCAGTGCACATAACGAGTCAGATACCAGATATGGAATCGATAAAAGACATAGACATACGAACTAAAAGAGAATCATCTTAGTGGCAAGGTAACTAACACTGATGCTTAGCAGTATGACGATGCAGCGACGTGTTCAGCGAAGATTAGGATCGCACGTCGCGTGCCAAGTATAGTTATCCCTAGGGCGAACGACGCTTTATTATTCGAGCTATTCGAGTTATTTATAACTGCGATAAAGCTAAAGCATTGCAAATGTACCAAAAATATTCCTCGACCTTTCTTGACATGAACATATGGGGCTTGTTTAAATTGACTAACAAAATAATAGGAATTTTTACGGTTTATTAAAGCACAGTGATCGATTAGGAAGGTAAGTGATCCGAAAGCTACAACCTTCCACTTCGAGAAGGTACAAAAGTCGAATGGCGTTCGATCTGAGGTAGTGCTCTACGTGAAGAAGCGTGGGTGCCTATCAATTTAGTGTATCAAACTCCACAGCGGAGGTACGCGCATATGAAACATATATGGCTCACACCGTCAAGAATTTATTCCTCAACTAAGTTTTTTCACAAGTCTAAATATAAGTAATCGTAAGATAAGTTAGTGATTAGTTAACGTATTACTATGTCGTCATATCATCTTCTGCTTACTGGACGTGACGTTGTCCATGAAACGAGTCAAAGGAAAAACAGAAGTAAAAATAAGATTAACAAACAGTATTTTTCCCAAACCGACCGACATTCAACCTTGGTGGTAAGAATAAGTATCTTCTTCGATTGTTAAGTTAACACGAGGTCGATGAAGATGTTCACCTGGCTAACGTTTCGACATCTTCGTCTTCATCATAGCCGATAATCCGAGTCGATGGTCCATAGTCTTTCGTCTTCTTGATCCAGCGTCTTCGTCGTCGTACCGAGAAGGCTCTTCTTTATTGGAGCACCACTCGAATTTAGCAATTACTAATGGTCCGACTCGATACGACGACGAAGCGCCAAATCGGGAACACGAACTACTGTGGACCATCGACTCGGATCATCGGCTCTTATAAAGACGAAGATGTCGAAAAGTCAACCTCATGTTAGCCTAGCAATCAAAGATGACATTAAAGAGGTATTCATATAAAAAGGGCGTGTGGCTCAGTGGTCGGAGGCGCCCTGCGATACAGACATGGGATCGATCTCAGCGTTCATGACCACCAAGCCCTCCATCCCTCCAGGGTCGGCTAATTGGTTCCAGACCTATCTGGCAAAATAGCAGAGTCCTTGTAAAGGCCAGATATGCGTTCAATCACTTCCAAACGATGCTTAGTGAAGTCGAATGCATGGCGCATCCCTCGGGGATTGAATAACGCCGAGAGCTTTAGAGAGCTTTATTCATATAACATATTGGTAAAAATCATAGCACGACAAAAACTTTTTAGGTTAAGAAAACGTTATAGGAAAAGTTGTTGGAATAGTTAAATAACGTTCGAAGACCTTCATGGATGAATTGATGCGAGGAAACGAATCGAATGCATGAAGTGCTGGGACCCGCACACTAGACATGAGCACGAATCGTGTAGAATGAAATAACTACATAATAGTAGAGTAATAATGATAACAACAAAGAAGTAGAGCCAGTCATAAGATACTTCCTCTCTAGAGCATTGTGCGAATGCGCAATAAGAGGACTTGAATAAGTAGGAACTTCTAAGAGAAAATAGGCCAGACTACTTAATTTAATCAGTCTGTTCTGTCCTCATTATCCCAATGTTTACACATAAGTAGTCATATAAGCTGGGACGAACGGAAAATATGGTTTGTCCTCACCATCTAGAATAATTTCTCGAGGCGAAGATTCTCAGGAAAAGATGGGAAGGCTGACCGATGATCCTGATGTTTTTTCAGGCGTCGGCAGTGATAGCTGCTATTTTCTTTTCGGATCTAACGACCAGTTCATGCTTCTCAATCCGCTTAGACAAGTGTCGCTTCGAGTGTTTGCTACCTGGCTACGAAATGCTTCAATTTCAGATTGTACCGGGAAAAACTGTGATAACGGCAATAATAATATTAACAGTAATAATAATAATAACAGTAATAAGAACGATAATTATAAAAATCTTTCCTTCTAAATAATAATTGAAGGAAATCGGAAGCGTAAAAGGCTTTGCCAGCTATGAAAATGAAAATCCAGAGTGTGAGAATCCCAGAATCGATAACCACTCTATGTGATTCCACTCGGCGAACGTCCTCATTAATTAAGCGCAGAGAAAACTCGTCCGTTCCAACTAAAATGAATGTCAGCAGAGTTCAGAGATCTCTACTGCGTTGAGCAATCATGGACTGCTAACGTTTCTTTTTTTCTAATCGTGCTAAAAGAAAAATCCTACTTAAGTCGATCTTGGTGATTAACAGCATAAAAGGCGTTACTTCAATTACTTCGGCGTTGGTGAATTCGATGAGGATGCGTCATACACCCAACTCCATTAAGCATCGTTGAGGTGACTGAATGCACACTTGGTCTAAACACTGATTTTCTTAGACCCAACTCCAAGAGATCGAGGGAATGAGTTACCCGAAGCGTAGGTTCGAACCAAGGCAGAACGCTTATTCCAGTCCACCTCTGAACAGTGCGTTAGAAGGAGCATCCTTTTTTCGAGATTATATCGATTAATCTGCAATAAATGGGGAAGTCAATTCGGCTTCTCAGAACCCATCTTGCATTCGATTTTATTAAGATATTTAAACGAGAGGCTGGTTCTAATTTATGAGTGAGAAGGGGAATTGCAGTTATTGGCAAGCCTCTCTAACTTTTCATTTTATCGGCTAGTAGTAGTTTGGGCTGTATGCATTCATTCTGATAAAATACCCGCGATGGAAAAGGTCCTAAAATAACCTTGATGGTTTTTTTCACTAGTCGCGACATTCAATTATTCTTTCTTCATCGTTTTCCGGATAAGCGTGCAGGAGTCATTAATTCGCCAGCCATTCTTTTAGAAAAAGTAGAACTCTAATAACGGAGCACTTCCCTCTGTTTTACTTCGCACTCTACATATCAGCCTTCATCAAACTGCAAATATTTATACTTATAAATAAAATAATAGGTTCTAACACTTTTTTTTACAATGCTCCTTTTCACACATTATGTGTGACACAGTTGTCAGAGGCGCCCTGCAACACACGTGGAATCGATCCCGGCGCCCATGGCCCACCAAAGCCTTCCATCCCTACGGGGTCAGCAAATGGGTGCCAGAATTGTCTGAGAGGGTAGCAGCACTGGCTCGATACATCGGTAGGCTACCGCGAGTCATTGTAAAGGCCAGATATGCATTCAATCACCTTCAAACGATGCCTAATGAATTCGAATGAATGGCGCATTACTTAGGGACCGATCAAGGCCGAGAGTTTTATCCTTTATCCTTATGTGTGAGACCCAGCACTTTTCAGATTCGATTCTTTTACCCATATTCACTGCCAACGGTCTTCGGATTTGCCTGTGAACTCGGCTACTTTTTGAGAAATTCGTTTCTTTATGAAAATTGTTGAATAACGGTTGAGTCGATCCTCCCTATCGGAAAGTCGATCGAAAGGATGGGTGGCTTGGATACTGGAGCGAGGAGTAGAACCTGGCGCTTGCGTGTATTGAACACTATTACAACCACTGCGTTACTGCACCTACTTGTAACACCAATTACATCAAAAATGAAAACACCAACTACATGGTAATCGACTGCATTAAAGGTAGTGGAAACAATTTTTATGCCTGCCCGGTTTACATACTGAAAATTGGTAAACCATTGGACGCTGATGGTTTGTTGATTAAAATTTTACGAAGTTCGATGGATGTGCCGTCTTATTACTATTCTTCTGTTATAACCTAATGATCTGTTTATCACTTATTTATCTAAAATTTATAGTTAATGGATCTTGTGAATAAAGCTGTGAGTTCATGAATGTTCAGAAGCTCGTAACAGTTTACAAGGAAGAGGGTTGCATGAAATCTCTGCAAGGCTTTTTCGACCTGCCATCGGTGGTAATCATTCAACTTTTCCCTGTTTCCACATCGCCCGAAATCAGCTAACCATCGAGTGATTCGAGCAAGACATCGGTAGAAACTTCATTCATCTTTGTGGAGCTATAAGTTGTTCGTAGGATCCGATCCACTGCGTATTCGAATGAGAAAAACATGGTATTTTTCGAGCTGGAATTCCATACTTTTCTATCTAAAGGTGAGTAACCACCTGGTTTTGAAGAGCGAGTAACCGCCTGCACCTTGCTGGGATACCATGAGGAATGAGCCTACCGACTGCTTATTGGACTATATAAAAGTACTGGGTTCGAGCTAATTAATAGCGGCTTTGTCATTACGAAGTTTATAAGAAAGAAAACTTTGTAATAAATATTCTCAGCCGGTACTATTGTTGTGTGAGTCCAAAGCATATTTATTACCTAGTAATACACCATGTAACTAGTTATTCATAATGATTTCAAGCTTTTTAAAAGGCAGTTTACGAAAATCGCCTTTTGCCTTCACGAGTTAAAACTGGGAAATAAAACAACGATGCCAGCTCAAAATCCGGTATATGAAGTGGAGTAGAGCCTCCAATGGCATTATGAAAACATGGTAGGTTTTTTAGCGGTTACATGAGTCATTATGTCGCAGAATTTCACAGGGATCTGTCAGCATCTGATAACCGTCTGAACCCAGTAGTTAAAGCTGCTGTTCAACAAGTTACCTCAAGAAATGTGGAAAAGTCTACACTTACGAATCAAAAATCCTACAAGACAATTACCTGGCGGTTGCAAACAGCAAAGCAGTGGGGAACACCACCTGATTCAGCTGGACGAAGTTTCGCTTTATCACATGATATCAGGCTTAAAATATAAATTTGGACGATAAAAATGCGAAAAAGTAGATTTGCGAGGCATACGGTGGCACTTGGCTGAAAAAGCTCGACAAATCCGTTGTGAATGAAGTGGATGAAAGGCAACAAGATCGTCATTATGGATTGTACTCTTTTTAAGCAAACAGAACTATTCATTTCTGTACCGCTTAGTGATGTAAGGAAAAAAATATTTTATACGACAGCTGCTGGCAACTTTACGTGCCACGAAAATATGGTCGTTTTGACTTTTTGTATGTCCACAAGTTAAATTACATGTTAAAACTTTTTGAATCTTGTCCCCGGACAAACTAAGTGGTTATTGTGAGACAGTCGACGAAGTGCAATAGAGATGAAAACAACACCCTATCAATGAAAAGTGCATGTGTGTTAGAACTCGGAACGGCTGAAAATGGTGTATACCAATACATTCTTCGGCGCGATTACCTCCGGCCATATGCCGAACGACTGGCGGTTGCCTGTGCTCGCCGAGATGAACCACAGAGCACTGTTTCACTTACCCTACTCTCTGGACTTTCACCGAGTCCCATCTTGACACCGGAAGCTCAGTTGGCTACCACTTCATAACCCAAAAAAAATGCGAGGCCAACTAATTGCAGAGGAAATGTTCGATAGTGAAACAGCTGCTAGAAATGTCTACGAGGAATTCTCGTGGTCTTCGAAACTTCGGCATATCACATTGGCGAAATTGGAATGTATAGATTCCAGTGATCCCTATTTCGATTGATAAAGTGATGTCTGAGCTAAATTATATCCTTCATAATCCCACACTAATTCCGTTCGAAACTAATAGAGATGAATATTATTTGTTTGAGGCAAACAAACACCGCTTTTAATGTATTTCCCAACCATTTGATTACGAGATTTCGACCGAATCGATGTGCAGGTACAATTCTCTTATGGAAAAAGGGTGTATATAGATTATAAGTGTAAAGGCTAGAAAAGAAAGCATAGGTTGATCCGGAGTCACATCCACTTTCATGGAACAGTATCACATAGACTTGCCTAATCGGTTATAGATCACTATCCCTGTTATGATTATTGCCAACAGACGCTACAATTCTATGAACTAAATGGAGTAAAACTGCGAGCAACGGGTAACGAGAATCGTCTGTTATAGTATAACACAACAAGACGAATAGTTGGGACATCTTAGCACCACTACTTCTGAATTGCAGAGAAAAACTTGCCCAAGAAGCAGGTTCATGGTCAAATGACGATTACGCCAAAGCCCGAAGGATTCCTAAAAATTGCCTTTGAAAAATTAGCACCATGACTTGTAATTATGACTTGTTCATTTTTCGTAAAGACAAACTGACAAAGTCAATGATGTCATTGACAACGAACAAGAAATGACATGCGTGGACTGAGCAACACCGCCAAAACTGTACATCGTTATTCTTGTAATAAAATAAATCAATGATCAGCCAGTGATAAAGGTTCAAAAGCTTTCGGTACTGATCAATCCTTGAGGGATGCGCCACGTATTCGACTTCATTAAGCACCGTTGGTGGTGTTTGAATGCATATCTGGCCTTCCACAATGACTCGCGGTGGCCTAGCAATGTATCGAGCCAGTCTACTATCCTCATAGACAGGTCTGGTACTAATTTGCCGACTCTATGGGGATAGAGTGCTTGCTGAGTCTGAGGCGCGGGGATCGTTCCCATGTGTATTGCAGGGAGCCTCCAATTACTGCGCATTCCGCGCAGGTAGAGGCTTGAAAATACCGTGCTGTGACCCACAAGATTTCAGGAAAAGAGAACTTCACCCATCCACGAAATCACCACTCGAATAGAAAATGTGTGGATCCACACCACTCGTGGTTCACTACGACCGACTCAAGTACTTGTAACCAAGTTAATGCGCAAGCAAAAAAAAGGTCCGCGACGTGTGACTGAGCGACGTTTCCAGTGGTGTCAGTGAGGAATGTTCACCTTCATTTTGCTTCTCTACATGTTTTTTACGAATATGATGCTTTGCAATATGTTGTATACAATTTTCAACCTTGGAAGGAGAATTGACACGTACGAGAAAGGAAAAGTGGCATGCTCGTTTTTTAAAACCGCAAAGGACTATGAAGGATGAGAGATAAATCTCACGGCGTTGATCAATCCCTCAGGGATGCTCCATGTATTCGATTTCATTAAGCAACGTTTGGAGGTGATTGAATGCATATCTGGCCTTTACAATAACTCGCGGTGGCCAACCGATGTATCGTGCCAGTGCTGCTATCCTCCCAAACAAGTTTAGTACCAATTTGCGGACCCAGGAGGGATGGAAGGCTTGGTGGGCCGCGTTCGCAAGGATCGATTCCACGTTTGTGTTGCAGATCGCCTGCGACTACTGCGCTACACGCGCAAAGGACCATCTCAAATTCAATAAGCACGTTTTTGCACATATAAATGAAATAAAATGAAGTCAACATAGGAGTCCATATGGGTCTGAAAACCTTCCATAATAATTTAGAGGCGATTAACTATCTTCAGATGGTGCATAGATGAATGTTTTCGAAAAAACTAATGTTGGCTTCCAAAAATACCACTAGAAAAATAATTCAGTACAGTATACAGTAAAAATAACAAATAAGTAAATGCAGTAAAAATTCTGATTCTCTGTTGACATTTTTGTGACATTCTTAAAAAGACATCTACGGTTTGTTGTCTTGCCTTCAAAAACGGAAAACTGAAGTGGTAGTAAATCGCCCTACCAACAGTCGCTTATTACCTACCTAGTAAGTCCTAGCCGTTGCTTACGCTCCCTAAAAATCTGCTTTGCTAAATTTGAACTACGATGTGAATATCTTTCAACCACTGACTTTTGGTGAAAAAACATTCGAGGATTCTGAACATTGGCCAGAAAGGACAAAATTCCCATTTGGGTCTAGAAGAACCCACCATCAGGGTTTTTAACCTGAATTGATTCGGATAAGATGGCATACCGAGAATAACAGGTTGTTTATTATCAAACGTGAAACGAATTTTGAGAAAATATATGCATCGCTGCGGCCTCAGCAACTTCTTCGAGGAAAGAAGCAGATGGTCGCGAAGAATTCCAGAGGAAAAAAGTGGCATTTGAAATTCAATCAAATCTCATAATGGTAGCGAACATGTTGGCAGAGAGATGTGCGTCTAAACGAGTGCTTTTCCTTCTAGAACATTACGAAGTATTAAAGACTTATAAAAGTGTGGCCGACTCAACTGGAGGAATTTCGCACGAGAAAGGCTAGTGTAGAAACAACACTTTTTACTGTACGTCGCTTTTGAGTTGAGTCTTCGTCTTTGAATTCGGCCAGGTGTTATTTCCCAATTTTTCATCAAACAAATCAATAGCCTCAGCTTAAATGGATTCAATGCCCATTTGGGCTCCCCAGATCAAACCCGTTGGCGGGTGATTGCTGATGGCAGTGATCGATAGAACTAGCTGAGAGACAGGCGGAACGAATGGCTCGCATTATCTGGTGGTGAACGCACTAGCCCTCGGAAAGGGTAATGGTGCGTTCGTTCCGCACTGCAGACACCTGAGGTCAGGAGTTTTGCAAATATCGCAGCACCAATGTGGTTGTATTTCGCATAATACGCTGCCGTGAAAATTATAGCCGCAAAAAATAGAAAGTAAACATTAAAACAATAGTGTCGGAGCTAGTGTAATTGAAAAAGAAATGGCTTCGTTCCAATCTCCATGATCTATTTTGCTCTGCGCAAAAGTTAGCGCTGTAAAGTGCAATCTTTAGTAAACACTACGATACATTGCTACCGGTGGATATCCGTGTTCTCCATTGAAAAATAAGTTCACGGCATCCATACCCAAAAACCGAATCCTATGCCTTGGGGCCTTCATTACTAGGTGTAGGTTGAACTTACCTCGGTGTAATAACGAGCGGAGCTGGAATATTTTACGAGTAAGCCCAATAGTTTCAGCATTTCTGGATAAGCGACACGCCGTAGAATACTAATTTGAAAATTTCAGTTTGCTCTTTGCCAACTGATAATGATACCGGCCTCTGCATGATTGATTGTCCGGGAAAAACAAGTTACTATCACCGGACTCTCACAGCTATCAATCATCAGCATCCTGCATAGAAGGGCACCATCGAGTGAGTATGCCTCATTCGAGGAGGTTCTCACCATTAGGGTTTTCAACCTGAATTAATTAGAACAAGATGACATACTGAGATTAACAGATTGGATATTATCAAACGTGAATTGAGTCTTAAGAAAAGATATACATTGCTGCAGCCTCAGCAACTTCTTCGAAGTAATAAGCGAATGGTCGCGATGAATTCTGGAGGAAAAAAAATCCCATTTGAGTTGCAATCAATCTCATAATGGTAACGAACATATTGGCAGACAGGTGTGTGTCTAAGTGAAGGCTTTCCCCTCCAGTATATTACGAATTATTAAAGACTTGTAAAAGTTTAGCCAACTCAACTGGAAGAATTTTGGATGAGAAAGGTTACTGTAGAAGAAGGTCTGTGGCTTTTGAGTCGAGTCTTCATTTTTGAATTCGGCCAAGTGTTATTTCCGAATTTTTCGCCAAATAAAACAACCGAGTCGGAATAAATGTTATTTAGAAATGGCTTTATTCCAATCTCCGTCATTCTTTTTTTCTGCCCAATACTTTGTTTTGTAAAATGTAATCTTTAGTAAATATACGATGCCTCCCATTACAGGCGGATATCACTGTTTTCCATAAAAAAAGAAGTTCACGGCTTCAGTACCCAAAAACGAACCCTTGGCCTTGGTTGGTTAATCACTAGGTGTAGGACGACTTACCACGATGTAATAACGAGTGAAGGTGGAATGTTTGACGAGTGGGTCCAATAGTTTCAGCATTTCTGGCCCAGCGCCGCGCAGTAGAATACTAATTTAAAAATTTAGACTTAATAACTTCAAATATTTCGACTTTACCGTGGCGATCTAGGAATAGAATACTCACTAATCGAAAACGATCGTTGTTCAAGAGGAAATTCTGTGAATGAAACAGTCCAGAAATAATAGCTTGCTTGGGAAAAATGGAAGCTTAAGGACGACGGGCAATTTATGACTACTGGAAGATCATTGGTTAAATGGAATGCGATATCTTTAATTAGTTGAAGGAGAGTATGCTGCCGAAGGACCCTAATGTGATAAAACCAATTCTTCAGGGAGAACGATTGGGCACCTCTTTTAATGAAATCTTTAAGACACAACAAAAATCGTGGAGATTCACAGAGAACGACCTTAGAAAGTCAATTGCCCGGCTTTTTCGTATTTCCAAAGAACCAATACTTTAATATTTAAGTTGAAGAAGCCCGCCAAGCAAGGTAAGCAAGGTTGACGAGCAAGCACTGCTAAGAATATTGTGTTGTTCTCCGAATGCGATGTTCCTGTTGCAGTCTACAAGTATGTTGTTAAATTTCATCTCAGTTTTGTACGACTTTGTAGTCGATCATCGTGAGTATGCAATCGAGTGTCAGACAAAAACTAACAGAGGTTCTCGAGGACACCCTAGACCTTAGCCGAAATTAGTAGTCTTTTCAGAGCTTGCCAGAATTTTCCTTTTAGGACTGGTTTACATGCGATTTAGAACTGGAGAAGAACACATCAGAAAAAAAGACAACTGAATCATCACTGGAAAATCCGTAATCCATGACGTCATAAGGAAACGAGACAGTAAAGAGTTATAAATTACTGCAGGACACAAAATGGCTTCTTAGAGCTCATCTAGTTCCTACTTGTAAATCAATTCATTACTTTTTCTAGGGCACCAACGACAACTCTTTTAATAGAACAGTTTTGGAAGTAGTTTTCTGAAACTCTAATAACCTTCCGTAGAACTATCACCTTCGGAACCTAGACGGCGACTGGGGAAAAATTGGTACTGTCAGGGAGATCGTGCATTTTGGAGAATTACTAAGAGTTCAACACATCTCGCAATACTCTCTGAGGTCATTGTGACATTTTTAGACTTTTTTACAACAATTTTCAATGATTTGACAGCCCTTCAAATAAGCTGATCGATATGATCTTTCAAAATCACTTTGTTTTGAACCTCTTAAGTCCTACTAACATTGGATCTTCCTATTGATATTTCATATTGCTCACACTATTACACAATGGTTGCAAAGTATGTCAGGAAATCTGAATAAAACCCACGTCATACCAACCGCAGCATTGCTTTCCACCGCTTTCCATTCGCTCTAAACTGTAATCGTTCAGAATTTCAATTACCGTGTCTCTGCTACTGTATTGCTTTCTGACTCTCTTTGTTCGTTGTTCACACACTGAAGACAATTCTATGTTTTCTAACACTTTATTTGATCACAACACATAAATGTCGTCCTAAGCAACAATACATCAAACATCTAAATTGTACAGCTACCACTGAGGGTTTAATGGATCGTAGCCGGCTGGAAACTCCGGTTGTGGAAAACTATCCTGGTAGTTTGTGTTCTGGGTACCGTAAGATACACCATGGTGTCCAAAAGTTGCCGTATCTTTCTTGTGGCCAATATCGCTAGTAATTTGTCCATAGTTATCGTTTTTCAGCGTAGTCATTTCCGTTTTTGGTGTTAGAGAATCATAATCGTGCACCTTCTTAAGCATCAGAATCACGGGTGTGTAGAGAACATTTGTAAGAAAAATGATAATGTTAAGCGCAAAAAAACTCATGTGACCAACAATCCAACCGGCAATGATTGGACCAAATGCGTACGCTAATGAATAGGAAATGTCGGCAATCGCATAAACTGATCCGTAAACTGGGACATGGCGAGTGTCGACGAGATAGCCAAGCATCGGCAACAAAGACGTGTCGATCAGTGCGATACCGAAGCATAAAAAGCTAAGCGGAACTATTAGTTGAAGCACAGAAGTGGTATATGGAACGGTGAAGCATGAGATTCCTTCCATAGCAAGCCCGACCGCTGCAATCGCCCACGTATGGTTTGGGAACGCCTTCAGCAATCGCACTGTCACATACACACCCAGCACGTGCGGAAAGAATGCAGGCAACCAAATAACACCCACAAGCCAGACAGGTGTGTCTGGCATACTCTCGGCCATCCAGTTGGTGATGGTGGGCTCAAGAAACGCCAAGGAAATATTGGCCATTATCAGCGCTCCCGAACAAACCGCGATCATCGGATCCATGAACAGGCGCCACATCGGTGTGCCCTTAATGCGCTCTCCAGACGTTGTAGTTGGTGCACGACGACCGGGCTGGATTACCATGAAGACAGCCAGAGCATCAGCCAGACAAACGAACGAGAGAATGAGGAACGGCACTGGCTTGCCGGCTATCGAGTAGAGCACAGATCCGAAAGGTGGTGCTACGAGACACCCAAACGAGATAAAAGCGAGTGCGATGCCGAGCGCGGCTGATCGTTCGCCTTCTTCTTGAAAACGGTCAGCAATCATTGCTAACCCTGAGGTGTCCGCGAAAGCCGAGCCGAATCCCTAAAAAAGCAATTGCTTTGTAGTAAAAGCGATTCTATTCTTTGCCTTAGCAAAGGCAGTCCTAATCTCAATGAATTAACTTCACATGGCCATAATTAAGAACACTGAACGGCTTAAAAGTAATTTGTCAACGGAAGGGATGATCCACGAGACTTGCTATTGCGCAGCTGTCATTAGCAAATTATACACAGCACTACAGCGGTAGAAGAACACTTGTAAAAGCTAAGAACTCTGAAGAAAAGCTAGGAACGGCTAAATGTATCGGCGCACAAAAAAAAGAGTCGTCAACCATATGCGACTATGATCAGCTATTCTGAACTTCCTTATCGGAAGTCACGAAAAAGCAGCTCTGAAGAAGGCGATACTGCCGAAACGTCAGCTAGCGTTGTATTGTATTGTATTTTTCTATGGAAGTAAATGTATGCTGTTTAAAAACCTCGCCATTGCTGAACAAGAAAACGATGCTAAGAACTCTTTTGTGCTGTATGCCCAAACTCAACAGGTATTGCTCCAAACAAGACAAGAGATGGGTAATCTCTCGCTATCACTATAGCGTAAATCAAGTATGACCTTGCAAATTTCCAAACGACAGAAACATAACTAATGGGGCTATAAGAACTCGGAAAAGGAAAATCAGAAATTGGGGGTATCCATTGGATAATCTTACATGAATCCTTCGCAGAAAATACGTGTCATTTTTCGAAAATAAATTCTAGCACCATAAAGATTTTAGATACTTTTTACACTATATTTATTCATATTCACTGAAGATAAAAATCCTAGAAATTGAGAGTGAGCGTTAATCTGAAACTCGGGATTTCAAATAGGAATACTTTCTTGACAGATCCAACCACATTTCTCACAACTCAGCTACTAAGTCAATGTATGAGATTTCAACATTGTAAGATAACCAAGACAATTATGAAAGAAGAAGATAGAACACTAAAATTTGATAGCGCAGGGATAACCATATAGGATTTGTGCACTATGCAACCATTTTACTTCCACAAACCAACAAACATATAAACATGACGCTCACTTAATGCCATTGTTTTACGTATCTTCAAATGATTTTGATTCAACCACAACAATGCTGAAATATCTGCAAAAATTGGACCCCAGATGATTCCCGTTGAAGGGTGAGTGCCAATGAAACCGTTAGAGCAACAAGGCAAAAAGCTGCTCGAATGAAAGCCAAACTAAGGTTCTCAGTGGTGCATGGGTAACACGTGTGCCCCGGAATGGGTAATCACGATTCGAATCTGACCTGGAGTGGAAGTTTTGCAAATATCTCAGGATCGCTGTGGTTGTATATCACATAGGACCCTACCGTAAAGAAATAATAGGTAGTTCATAAAAAGTTAGGAACTGTGTTTCCGATTCATTCATGATCATTTTTATTCATAGACGGCCTGTCATAGTCAATTCAACGTCGATTTTTCATTAAACAACTTAGAAAGGTCAAAGTGAGTTTCTAGTTCACTTTTGTTACCATATACAGCTACAATAAAACTTTAGTGCCTCATGCATCTTATTTTTAGCAAGCAACAAAAAGAGAGGAAAAACGAATTTAAGGATCGATAGGACTATGATGTTGAACAAGATTTATGCACTGTAACCACCTTAAATCGTTCACATGTATTAAATGAGATATTGGCCACCTAAGCAAGGACATGAGCAAAGCTGACCAAGTAGGACTTGACAAACGTCGACATGAACTGCAACAGCAGAATGTTTTGAGGCCGGATGAATATCTTCAGTTGTGAGCTGGCTTGTAAGTAGCAGAAAAATAATTACTAATAGATGTCTCACCCACGACCGGTGGGTCCATTAATCTCAGGATTCGCTGCCATCACGAACACCGCCGCTGAGGAATCCTAGTGACAAAGCAGCCAATTTCACTCGAATTAACGAAGGCCAGCAACCGCCAATGTGATCAGCTACCTGAGGATTCTCTAACACGATTATATCGCGTTCCTGAGGGATATTACGTTGGAAAAAAATCACTAAGCGCCAAGTTTTTTTTTATCAGCCGGAGCAGATATGAGCTCAACTATCGCCGTACAGGGAGTTTACAAGGCAGTGAAACGAGTGGGGGAAGTGCTTGAACACGCAATACAAGGGTCGTGTAAGTGGCCGCTGTTTAAGCAAGGGTAATTTATTGTATTATTCTAGAAAAAAAGCGTGCAACAATCATTGCTCCTCCTTTCCGCATCCTCGGGAAGAGTTCTTAGGAGAGTTAATACCGAATGTCAAAGCAGGTACGTAGAGAGTTTTCGTTTTCTATTACTAAAGCTTATTATCGGTAGTGCCACAAAAAATGAGCTGAATTCGAAGAGAAGTTTTTAGACGGAATACTTCGTTAGAGCAAGGGAATCAGAAAAGTAAAAGATTTTTTTATGCTTAGAGATTTTTTGGTACATGACTTTCAAATTTCAGCTCTTCATAGCTCGAACATAATCGTCGAACGCCGACAATTTCTTCAGCCGCTCTCCTTGAAACGCGTAGTGATTCTTTTCTCACCGAAAATAATGTGTTCAGGAATAGACTGTTGATGGACGACGTACATTGAGTTATAGGACGTCCCCAGAGAGAAGAATGGGATCGCGGTGCTGTCCGGCCTCAAATCGAAAGCACGCGGCGATGAGATGTGCCTATTGGGAAGGATTTATGCCTCACCGTACGAAATGCGTCTCCATTACACGAATACCGACGACACCTCGGAAAAATATAAATCTTAAGGAAGAACGACGGACATTAATCGCCGTTCGTAATAAGCAAGCGCACATCGCTATACGTCGGCGCTCCTAAACTCACCAGGTAACTAGAAAACGTCAAGCTCGCTTCGACTTTTGTTGTCGATAGCTGTTTGTTAAGCAAAGCAAATACTAGGAATAGCGTTTTTGAGTGGTTCTAAATAAAGCCTTCAGAAATTTTTTCTAATTCGAATCAATTCATTTATTGCTCGTACAGGATGTACGACAAAGGAAAACACCACCGTGGCTTCATTTGTAAGTCCTGACTAAGCAATGACTTCCCACTTCAGCTTTTTCTGATGAAGCTTTGATTTTTCTCGTAAAACAAGGCGCGTTTTTCCTTCTGGGAATATTGGTTAGATCTGTAGTATTCCAAAAGTTTCAAGAATCAGCACATCAGAAGCAGAGTTATCAAAAGCATATGTGGATCTGGTTATTATTTTAAAGCATACCTGTGGTATATACACTATATTTTCAAAAAATAAGACTAAAAACATTATGACAAAGAAAACGAACCTGAAGGGATCTTGCGAAAAACAGCACACCATAGCTTCGACCAAGCGCGAAAATGGCTGTGGAGCTGAACATTACTACCAGCCCGATGACCATCGGAATCTCATAGCCGATTCGGTCGATAATATAGCCGGAGAACGGGTTTACGAATATTTGTAATAGTGCTTTTGAGGCAAACAGCCAACCGAGTTCTATGTCTTCGTCTTTATAGTCAATTTTTGCACCAACTGCTCTAATGACTACTGTACCATTGGGAAGACGCTCGGTTTCGTTGTGATAACCATAGAATTCAACCTCATATGCATGAATATCTCGAAGGTATTTTGGAATAATTGGCACTATGACCATGTAGAGCATGTTGTCCAACAACAGCGCGACTGCCACTATTACCAGCACGAGTTTCTTCTGATTCTGCGGTTGGTCGATCCACTGCTTGGTGGCTGCTCGGACGGCGTCCGAGTCGCGATTCAGAATCGGCACGTTGAAGCCCATGATGAGGTTGACGTCGGAGACCACAGAAATGTGATGATGGGCGGGGCTAGCGCTTCATCTCCAAAATACGGCTCGCCTGCAACAGCGAGTCAATTACTTAGATCACGATGGCCATGGCCGTCTGCCCCGCCCACCGTATTAAACACAAGTCGAAACTGGTAGCGAACTATCGTAATAGCGTATCGTGTCGGGACCATCGTCCGCCACTAGTAATCTTATTCCTACAGCTATTTGATTAACTCTTCGGTTACTTCTGACCTTTGTTTATTCGATTTTTTTTGTTCTCTTCATGAGTAGATTAGAGGTTAGAAATTCTACGGCCTTGTGACTTCTCTGTAAAGCACATCGTATAACTATACCGTTTTTTTCTCCTCTTCCTACTAAAATACAGTTATTTCTGTCATTTGTTTAACGAAAGTTCTACTATGCAACAACGAGTTGTACTGAAAATAGCCAACGGGAGATCCGATCCCAAGAGAATTACGAAAGTTTTTAACCATATTATTATTCTAGGAAATAGTAATTCAGTGGGCGGGACGGCTATCAGACATATTCAGGAATTTTGGCAATACAAGGTTATTATTAAATCATCGTTTTTGCACAAGAAAGCAAAAATTCAATACAGTAGCAGAGTTCACAGCTGAATCAAAACCTAAATAGTTGGAAAAGAACGATTGTTTGCTTACCTCACAAAGATAGCACAAGCAAGTTCAGCAACTGTTGAGAACCGATGTTGGTACTGAAACGGAAATCGTAATAGAATATGCAAAATTCCTGTTAAGACGCAATACGGATGGTGCGTGCAGATTCATTTGAATAATGAAAAGGATTTTAAGCAAAAAAAGCAAATAATACGTCGAGGCGAATGGAAGCGTTCTCGAACACTTGGATACTGATGAGGTCCATGAAAGAGTTTCTCCTAATCCTAAAAACCATTGCTTCGATAGCAGAAATAGTAATAGTAGTAGTGCTGAAAGAAAGGATGGAGTAAAAACATGGTTGCGAGAAAGGCAATGCAAGGGCCTCAGTTGGGTGTGCTGGACAGTATATGAGCCCTAGTAAGGGTACGCGGCCCAGTTGAGGTTCCTAGTTTTGCTCATATCTTAGCAATCTTGTCGTCCCATTGCACATGATACCGCTTGCCACTGGAAAACGATAGGAAACAAACGAAAGCTTAAACATTGCTTCAAAAATTTTCGATAGCTTTGTGAAGAAAAAAATGGTCTGCTTCGAGTGGTCGAAATTTATGCAGTTAAGTGCAGATCAATTTGAGGTGAAGAAGAGTATTTTCGCAAAAAGGTAACCACGTGAGGATGGAGGAGCGTTCACCTCACTAGTCCTTTAAATGAAACTGTCCTTCTTTAATGGCATATTTTTTCCTAGTTGACGAGCTTCCTTCTTGATTACGATTTTCATTAGAGGGAAAGTGGCAGTTTCCTCTTTTTTCACAGCCGTTTCTTCTTCGGTCATTGAATCATGGGTTTTCAATCGCCCATTTTACGCTCATTTAATGGCGAGACTGTTTTGTCGGTGATGAGAAATCATAGCCAGACAGTGATAGATTAGCATGAGGCCGAGCTGTGAAATCCGAAGGGCTTCTGTCAGCTACACCATTTTTCTTTGTTTCCTTCGGCCCTTGATGCTCACATCAGGGACGTCACCATGTTCGAAGCAACTCACCACAATAGACGACGATTGCGCGAGAAAGAAATGAGTGGAAAATGTGCTGGGGATCACACTGCCAGTGAGGACAGACCCTCCATATGTCGAAGTTGGCCATTCATACGGTGTTATCAGCAGCGAAATGGTACCTACTTCTGGTATTTTTTCTTAAATTCACCATCATTCTAGGTAAATTCGAAGTCCTGGAGAGCTATTCAGAATATCATCAATGCCTATGATCATTTACAGTGAACAAAGACAAATTTTTTCTTATATCGACATGATAAGACTCCAGAGTGATAACTTTCTTTAAATGTTTCATAGAAAGAATAGTTAGTGACTTTTTGAAGAATTTGTAGCATAAAGCAGGACCAATACTTAGGATAATTTAGCTGACTCAAATTAGAAGTCGACGATTCTCGGCAGCTTTCGTAGATTAAGAAACCAAGTAAGGCCGCCTGTGTTTTCTGCCCTACAACAAGTTTTCACAAGCGTAGGGAACACAAGGAAGGACTTAAAAGCTTACTTTTTGAGAAAGTAGCGAATTACTTTCATAAATCAACGAAGAATAACTCCACTGAAGGCAGACGTTTTCATCCTACCTTTATTCTCATCTACCTTGATTTTAGTTCCTTTGTCGTTTCTTCTCGAAAATGTCTCTGAGACGATGTTAAGATGCTTTCGATTAACCCAACAGTCTTGCTCTCTGGTGACCTTCTCGGCGACGAAAAGCAGCATCAAAAGTTGACTGAGTTTTGTTTTTTTCTTTCATCTTTTCTATTTTTCGTTAATCATTCGCCTTGTTGGAAAATCTATGGCATTCACAAGACTTTAATTTAAAATTTTTCTGCGCTGGCTCGTTACAGCTTTTTTACTTAGAGTTCTGATGACCGCTTTTTAGTGGTGGTCGAGAAAAAGGACAAAAATGTTGGACGAAATGTGCCCGATTTGCAAGGGGATCTAATTTTCATACAAACAAGGAGCCCATTTCAAATCGTGTATGTTTCCAACCGGTAATTGGGCTTGAAAAATTGCCAGTTGTCTTCTATTTCTGCGTAAAGAAAAAACCTAGCTGCAGTTCAACAGCGAGAATCCCAGTGCTGTCACGTAATAGTTATATTGTAGCTATGAGGGTAGGAAGAGGAGTTTTACATTGCTCATGGCTTCTGAAGAGATCATGAAGTCACGGTGGAGCCCATCTCATGCCCCAAAAACTACAGTAGCACTTCTCATACCTTAAAAACTACAGAGACTGGTAAACTTTTTATCTACCAGGAGCTCATTTGTCTTGAGAGTAGAAGTGTTACTTCTATAAATTGTGGCTTATAAGGTAATATGTTCTAAAAAATGATAGGGAATGGAAATGCAAACTAATATGTTACACCGAATTCAGAACTGCAATCGCGATTTGATAGAGAAAAAGAAGACAGTCCAGAAGAATCGCAAATTCATGTCAGAAAAAAACGCAATCTATTTATTGGTCAGATACTCCTTTACTGGTTGACCATTGGGCTTCTGGTGGTGCATCGGAGCTCTTTGATGGAAAATCCTTCTTCAAGCCTTAAAAATTGGTTTGGATCCAATTCACGAAAGCGATGCTTTTCGAAAGACTCTAACCATTTCGCCACTAGCGTGAAAATCTGTCTTATGATAAAGTCTTACGCAGTGTTCGATCTGAGCTCAAACTAAGTTCGGTACACTTCGAGGGTTGTCACTGTGCACATGAAATTTCTTGAAAAGGCAAAACAGGTCTTCAACAATGCCACTAGCTCTCGCTGGCCTCAAGTAAAAGAAGGGAATTGAACCAGCTATTTTTCTATCGTCGTTTTCATTTAAACGGAAGTAGCTTGTAATTTGCGAGGTTCGTCAACGATGTGCAACATCTATTTATCACAGACACTCCACTATCATCCCTTTTTCCCTTAAACTTCTCTTTCATTCCAGAAAACAGTCCCAAAGGAGACGTTTAGGCAGGCAATTCTAAACGATTTAGTAATCGAGTTTTCTATGAAAAACATCAAACACTGGCTAGCACCAACAACAATTACAATCACAAGAGAATCATAGGAATCATTTTTAATTCCATCTTTCAAACACAGGCTACCTTTCTGTTATAAACGAATCGCCCTACGGATTTGAAATTGTGCTCGATTCAGGTTTTACGGACTAGTATATCTAGAATCTACTCATTGTATCATTCGAATTGTAGCTTTCGTTACCATGGGTACACCGGTTGACTGACGCTGAGTCGTGGTTAAGCAGAACAGTGGACAAAAGTTTTCCGCAAAATGACGCAAAAACGCAAAAAAGAAAAATGTCGAAAACTACGATAAGCTCACATCAGTGTTTGGACAGAAAGCAAACCTGGTTCCGGACGTCCAGAATAGACAAAACCGTAATCAGACATTTCCATTTTTAGAATGCCATTATGCTTAGCATAATCAGTCAAATCTGCTTTTCTTTTCTAGATCGCTGCCACCTCGCCATTTCAATAGAAGTTGGTGAAAACTAAGATGAAAAAAGGCGCCGTATATCAGAGAGGGAATCTTCCGACATATTCCGTAGAGATTTGAGTCGATTCGACTGCATGCGCCACTTTCACACGAAAGAAAGCACCGTTAGCAAGCATTCTAGTGCGATAATCTCAGGCTCGACTTTCATTTTATCCATGCAGGAACATACGAACAACTCAGAAACATCGGTAATTGGGTATTTCTAAGGTCTTTGCACGCTTTCACACCAAAACATGCTTAGTGCCTTCTCGAGCTTGTCCTTAGTCATCCAGTATTTGAGAATGACGAGATTGTTTTCAAACAGAGATTTTTGACAAGCCATTTATGTGGAAGATTTAATAACCTGCTTTATCATAGTAGAGCGAGAAGTCATATTATTAATAATAAAGTGGACAACAAAGAAACTGAAAAATGTCCGAGGGTCCTCGAAGCTAGAAATGCTTCTGTGCTTAGAACTGCCACATACAGAGGAGATTCTCTCTACTGTTGACAAGCTACTCACTTCCATCCGAAAGGCGAGCTAAGACTAAACGAGTGATGCCAAGAATAGTCGTGAACCTAGTCAGAGGTCACTGTACTCCTTGTAATCCACGAGTAAAACTGAATCGCAACATCGGTACGCTGTGGCATGGAGTTTTCAGGCTTTTCAGGAGTCCGGGAAAAAATGTGGTAAATTAACAGACTACAAGTTGAATGAAAAGTGTGTTACAAGAATGAGCTATTAAAATATGAAATAAAAACTAAGAAAGTCTTCAAAGATTGTATAGGACAGCAGGACTTAAACAAGCCATTTACGCGGTGTTATATCAAATCGGCATTAACTCACTGAAACTGAATGAACTAAAAACATTTTTAAAAGTCCCGGTTTCCCATATTTTATTCCAAAAAACTGGTTCAAACAAGACTAAGCGCGGGCGGTGAAGTATCACGAAGCCCAAAAATCCGCTGCAAATCCAAAAACACGTTCTTTTAATCAAGAATTTAGATTTTCCAAGAAAATATTTCAAAAACTCGCCTGCAAAAATTTTCAAATTTGATTTTTTTAAAAAACAAATGTCTAAGAGCAATGAGGATTGAAAAAAAACAGCTAGGATTTTGTTGAGTTTAGCTGACATTGTAATGCGGGGTGATGGTCGACGAGAAATTCGTGATGAAGACTTTTGTCTCGGTTGCTCCTCACACTACATATGCACATAATAGATTAGCAACGTATTTACACGGAAGTGAGTGGCACTCTCAAAAGACAACAGTTTTCGGGAATTCTGGAAAGGTATATATCTCTTATTGGCAGACCCGAAAAAAAGAACTCACAAGATGCTTCATTGTGTTTTTTTCCAAAAAATCTACCAAGCATTCTAAAACCATCCTTTTGTAAATGAGAGGAAGTAGAGAAACCATCTAAAGATTTCTAAGGAATCAGTTAATGATAGCTGAATTAAGAGTAGAAATAACGTGCCTGAAGCAACTCCCACCCTTTTAGCACGGGAAACGCATGCAGAATAAACTTACGGAATGAGGACAAATATTTCCCTTTACTCATATGTGGCAAAAATGTGGTCAGCTGTTAATCGTTGTCGACGTGAACACCTTGAAGCAGCCACGGTATCGAAAGTGGGCGGAGCCAGGAGTTTCCATTGGAGCGTCAAGGATGTGGAGAAAGTGCTGAGAAGACGGAGAATGAAGACACGAAAGAGACATAAGTGAAGACGTGACAAACGGAAAGGAATGGAAATCTCTGAATAGTTTGTCTCCATCTTTTCCCCTTCTCTCCCACCTCTATCCTAGGTCTACGACGTTCTTAAGATTATGACGATATCGTTGAATTGTTGGTTAACGAAACAGCCAATTTCAAGGTGACAAAATGGCTGGTTGCCCTGGCAAGGACAGATCGTGTTATACGAGATTCTCCGACTATTTGTCGCATTGAATGAGGTGTAATTGGAGGAATCAACACCACTCATCCAGCATCTCTCTCATCCGTTAACTAAGCCAATTTTATCAGTAAAAGGAAAAAATCGCTAGAGACGAATTATAATGAGCTCTATGAAAACCCATGTTTCGCAAACCAGAGGCAATTCTTCTTCATAGAAATGTGATTACAGCCACACATGGAGCTAAAAGCAGTGATTAAAATGTTTAACAATTCTAAGTCTCCTTACTTCTATGTTAGTGGATGTCTAAAAAAACTACTCGCTTCATACACTCTTTCTTTGAACCTGCAGATGTAATAGGAGTAGTTAAGCCTACATACTGAGCTACGTTTAGAGCGAATAGTGTTGGCGGATGCAATGAAATGACTTGCGAAATTCGGAACGCAGAGTCCTATCCTAACAACAATTAGGCAATAAAGTTTAGTAGTAAGGTGGATAGAGAAAAATGGTTGGGTTGCGTCACGAATAGAATCTGGCGTCGTCCAATCAGGAGCCCACGCTGGCTTCTGCTTAACGGACAGCGAAGAATGGAAGCCTGATTGCTAAAAATCGAGTTAGAACTTCCCGTCGCCGACTTGTCCTTTCCAGCTTTAACCTACGTCACATATATATCTCGAATTCAATAACATCGTTTCTTCCTACCGGAACAACTGCAGTCTAACGCAATGATTTCCGATCCATTCTCAAGGGGATCTATTCGCGAAATAGTTTAATTTGTCCCAAAGAACAAGTCAAAGAGTAAAAAGAGATGTTATGTTTGTATTCTTCTCGAATAAATATACACAACGAAGGAAATGCATTTCTTAGGATGAAAAATTGCATAGGATATGGTGTCTCTGAAGCACGTATATGATAGAAACTCGGAAGAGTTGGGAGAATGAGATTTCGTGGAATGCGTGATTCGCATCGACTTCGTAACGAATTCGAAATCAGTGCTTTTAATGCTTAGCAGAAGTAACAGCTGCACTAACACCTTAGTATAAATCTAAAGACAACAAAAATAAGCGGATCTTTAGAAAAATTTTCGGGAAGGAAACGGCACGAATATAGAGATACATAGCTTGAAATGAAGAGCTGTTGAGAGTGGGCTGGATTTAATTGCAAACAGATAACGACCTTTAACATTATAAATGCGATTAGTTCAGTACCCTATATAAAGCCTATAAAGCTTTAATCAGATTTAGGAAAAATGGTTGAAACATTTATCAGCTCAAATGTCGAAAACGTTGAAGATGTCCTTCAGATTCAGTTTTATAAACAAGTTGTTATTGCAGCGCCAATACGTCAAAGATTTCATGAAATGCCGACTTCAAAGTTGATCAGAAAGAATGGGAAGAATTTGAAAGCAAAACGTTCTTCTATTCTGCTAGAGAATGTTGAACGAGATTTCTTATACGCGTCGTATATGGTTGAAAGAGAGGCTGGGAGGATATTTGCAGAATTCCCGGGGGAGGGATCGCTGTTCAACTCCCCAGACAATCCCCGAGCTCATCTCTTCACGCCGGAAGTATTCATGCACATACGTAATTGCCACCTTCATTGAATGGGTTAGCTGGATCCCTCAGGCAACCAACTTCAACATTTAACAACAAAAGAAATTCTGTCTTCTAAATAGGATTTTCTCTAGTGAAGCAGTGAAGGCTAACGAATCCAGACCAATGAAATGAGTTAGAAATGGTATCAGGGTTTTGTTTCTAATTCAGGAGTTTAGGATTCACTATAGCTAAAAGATCGATCAGACCAGGAAATAATATAATAAGGCGATTAACAATAATAATAATAATAATAATAATAATAATAATAATAATAATAATAATAATAATAGTAATATAACAGCTGAAGAATTCTGAATAATAACAATCGACTTTGAAGGTTTTTTCCGAAGCTTTCTTGTATTTTTTCAGCGCTTAGGAGCAATGAACCTAAACATTACAGAAGAATTCTCATTATAAGTTATGAAACTTCGTTTTTCCTAAAGTGTAAATTTGTACGACGTCGTTTTTTCACTTTTTATGTTCATAGTTCGACAAAAACATGGACAAAGTGTGATGGAGAAGCTGTGTGAGAAACAAGTGAAGTAATCACTATGGCTGTTGAAGGAAACAACCATGGAGGCAGGCCGTGAGAAAAATCCGAAGAGCATATTGATACGCACTAATTAATTACTATTTTTAATTGCGGATGTGAGAAATCGGACCGGCAATCGAACGAACTCAGCAGAAGATGTTTTGTATAGTCGGTTGCCGACAACCGAGGCGAACAGTCGGAGAGCATCAGACCACTACGAATGCACCTACGAACGGATCTTTGAATGAATCCAAGGTTAGTCTGCGAATGGATTCATGAGCCCAACAAGGAAGCTACGAAATGCACTGGATGCGGAGGAATTGAGTTGCACAAGTGTCACCCATCAATAAACTTACGTGATTATATACCAGAATGATTGAGTGATTACAGAATATATATCTTTTCTTATATGACCCGTCTTCACATCTATTGTGCGGACCCAAACACCTTTCACATTCGATTCACTTTCTCGCATCTATTATAGACAAAGGTCTTCCAACTTTTACGTGTGGCTTCGGCTGCCGTTTGAGGATTTCCCTTTCATCTCGAATGTCTTAGAATGCTGGTCGAGCAATTTCCCCCGGAGTCCTGAGTAAGCCGGGCTGGAGCGTTTCCAATTGGATTGCAAAAAGTGATTTTTTCCAGAGAAGACCCGTACCAATTTCCCGACCCCAGAGGGATGAGAGGCTTAGTGAGCCCGGAGCCGAATCGAAATTAGCACCATGCTAATTGGATATAAAAAGAAGAATAAGTGCTCAAACTATTAAATAATAACAATAATAATAATAGTGATATAACAGCCTGAAGAATTCTGAATAATAACGATCGACTTTGCGGGCTTTTTTGCAAGGCTTTCTTGTATAATTTCAGCGCTTAGGACTATATCACTACCACTGTGCTATCCGCCTCATATATGCTTACATATGTGCATGTATATATATATATATATATATATATATGCAGAAATGGAAGGGTAATTATTCCTCAACCTATTTAGCGTCATTCAACAAAGCTCACACTAATTTTGCTTTATTCATCGCTTCCTAGTTCGTGTTCATGAAAGATCAGGAACGACGCGAAATAACCATTGTGCTAACCGGTGTTTTCTATATATATATATATATATATATATATATATGTATAAGCATGTATATATACGTAAGCATGAAAGCATGAAATATCCTAAAGATTACTGGTGATTATATCATAGGTCCGTCAAAAGCAAAATTCTGCTTCACCAATCGGATTAATTTTCGAGTACTTAAGGTCTCAGATAGATAGAGTAGTCTAGCAAGAATGTTCCTTTTTCTCTTCATTTTAAAAAGACTCTCGTGACAGTCGATAGGATGTAAATATCGGAAAGGCCTTTTATAAGGTGGCTCGTGAATGGATTCTTTTGTCGAAACACAAACGAAACACTTGTTTATAAGGTTCTCCTTTCATTCTCAGGTAGCGAGTGATTCCCGATAATTTCACCAATGCTTCCATCAAGCACCCAGGTTGCCGATGTGGGTGGAGAATTTGGCAGACGGATCGCGGATTATCGCGTGGGCCTGGAAAGCCTGTCTTAGTAGTTTTTTTGTCGGCCGTAATTGGCGATCGTTATTTTGCTGTCCGATTTCGCGACCAATTTATGCCGGCAAATTCACATAGATTTCCTTTTAAGCGCTTGTTCTCTTGAAGAGGCATTAAGGAATGTGAATGACGTCTACATAGAGAAATCTGTGCAAGCGGATCCCTTGGGAACGTATCGTGTTTGCAATATCGACGTCGGCTTCATTCTCTTTGGAAAACTTGGAACGACAAAGTTACTTCTCTAGAAGGGTAACCGAGTCCGGCTTAAAGTGTGGTCTGTGATAGAGAAGGAAAGCCATTTTCAGAAAAAAATGATGGAACTAGCCTAACTCGTACTCGTTAATATTCTGACGGAAAATTTTGGTTCTACAACTTGTAGAGTAATAATAATATGACATTTAGTCTTAATTCCACCGTTATAATTTTAACTCATTATTTACTGCCCACTCTTTTTAACGGCAGGGTATACATTGTGAAATATAACTTCAATGATGCTGAGATATTTGCAAAACTCCGGACCGCAGGTGTATGCGGTGGGGAACGAACGCGCTATTGTCCCTTCCGGGGAGTATCGCATACACCTGCGGTCCGGAGTTTTGCAAATATCTCAGCATCATTGAAGTTATATTCCACCGTTATAGTTGTAAAGGCGTACACAATAATTATTACCATTACAACGATGCTGAGGTATTCCAAAAATTTGAACGCTAAGCCAAATCAAACCACGATTTTCGGTCTGACTCTGGGTCGAAGTTCTGCGAATATCTCAGCATAATTGTGGTTGTAATTCACCACATACCCTGTTATGAAAAATTATGGTAGACAGAAAATAAAAGGTTAACATTGTAATTATTACCATTGTTGATAGTAATTGTGTAAGCAACAACAAACGTTAGTATCACCTGTAATCCAATAGATTACTAAGTGATTCAAAGGAGCATGAGCTAGAGAGCACACCATTCTTCTCCGTTGCATGCAATGACGTTCCATAGGTTTTTTTCTCTCTTTAGGGACACGAGAAACGCCACACTTACAAAAGACGAGCTTTATTGCTATTCATTTTGACGAAAAAAATTCAGCGCTAGCTGTAGGTTGGATAACTAACGGTTAGTAGAGGTTGGCGCGTGTGGAGCAATGGTCGGAGGCAACCTGCAGTACACATGAGATTGATTCCGGCGCCCAAGGCTCCTAAAGCCTTCCATCTCTCCGGAGTGGGCAAATTGGTACCAGACTTGTCTGGCAGGATAGCAGCACTGGCTCGATACATCGGCAAAACCACTGCGAGTCATTTTAAAGGCTAGATATGCATTCAGTCACCTCCAACGATACTTAATGAAGTCGAATGCATGGCGCATTCCTCAGAGATTGATCAACGCCGAAAGCTTTATCCTTTAACGGCTGGTTTCCTTTCTTTTCGGGTAAGTGAGGTTTCAGTTCTAAAATTAGTACGAATTCCTTCTCATGTAGTTCCCTTACAATTGATTTGAAATTGTTGAGCGAATGAACGCGCAAGATACAGTCCAAATACGAACAAACACTCTCACGTCGCTCTACGTGAGTGTGATTGTACGTACACTGAATGTAGACTTGTTCAGAAGCAAACTTTTGATTTTAATCAGTAGTCTAAAGCTCTATAACTTTTCTCCCATAATAATCGATCCATATGAGAACCGATGCCGTTACAATCATTACATCTTGGTCAGTGTTTTACAAGTGTGGACATCTTATTCACCTATATGTTCCGGATTTTGTAATCGATGGAGCTGTCGAAAAACTATTTAATGTTTCCTCATTGACGAAAGCCTTGCCTAATAGAGGCCTGTCAACTTTGTCAACTTTGTACTGATTCGTGTTTTTTATTTCAGCGCAATACCTACAGCATTGCATAGATTCCTTCACAATTGGGAACACAGAGTGGATAAATCAGAAGACCGACTTTCTATAAACCTCGGCGTAGATAGTTGATATATTTATTCATATGATCTTATAAACTGATATTTTTGAGCCGATGCGAGGTTGGTGTAGGTCTTTGTTGTCGTTGTTGTCGGTGTTGTTGGTCGATGGCTGACGTTTCGGCGATTTCGCCTTACTCAGAGTCTGGACGTATTTTGTACAAGGATACTTTAATTTTTCAGTGGTAAAGAAGGTATATAAAAATATTGAATTTTTTAATATATTGAATATATATTGAATATATATTTAATATATTGAAAATATTGAATTAAAAAATTTTGATTAGTCGGTGGAAAAAAGAAAGGTATATAGAAAATAGTTCCAGGCTCCGAGGAAGACGAAATCACCGAAACGTCAGCCATCGACCAGCAGTATCAACGACAACGACAATGACAACGAAGACCAATACCAACCACGTATCAGCTCAAAAAGATCAGTTTATGAGATCGTATAAATAAATATTCCAACAGAGTAGATAGTGTGCACCATCCTCCCTCCTGTACTGCTGCGCCATCTTCACAGGGTGTAAACATCCGTTACTCCTGTCTAATGGCATTCCGTTGGCGAGCATGAGCATCATTGATTCTCGTACAACTACCTCAGTTCCTTTGGTAGTAAAATTTAATTGGAAAATAGTTTCTTCGTACTCCGAATAAGGAAAAAGCTACAAATTTCTGTTTATTGGAATTTCAACAGTAGCTCGCATGAGCACTGACACCGTTGCTGTTATTTTACTAAAAGTCTGCCACATATACACTTTTTCCAGATGTCTTCATCTCTCGACATGAGCGATAACAGCTGACGATCAGCGATATCTACTCGCGAAGATTCCACCTTCGCGTCCTAATGTATCGAAAGAATGGCTACCCTGTCGGTGTAGGTTTGTTCTTTTGCGAAACATCCCTATATGTGGAATAGTTCCAGAACGTACTGCAGCTCCACTTACACTTCTCCATCCATGCTTATGTGGCCTTTTCACGTTCGGCGTGGCGACTATGTTCCAGCAATAACTGCCACTGTGGACTAGTCCTGGTCACAAGGCGGTAAACTGCTTTTCGATTTTCACAGGCCACCGAAATACTTGTGGCGAGCTTCACACTCTACTGCATGACTATCTCAGGATGGAAAGAAAAACCATGCGCAACCAGCGTTTAACATGCCGGCGAAGACAGAAGGCAGCGGTTCGTCGAGCTGCAGAAAAATCCATACATGTATCCAACAATATTCAGGAAGGATGACATCAAAACACGGATAGAAGTAGTACTGGGAGTTGCAAAAAATGCGAAGACGTCTATCTATGAATTCCACTCATATAGAAAATGTATACAAATATCCCGATAATTCAAAACAAGTAGGCGAAAATCTATTTAAAGTTAAAGAAAATGAGTAAAGAAGGAAATGTAAGAAAAGCAGACTTCTAATCCGTTTCTATAAAATAATAAACAGAACCTTTTTAGGTCAAAAATTTCCGAAACGGGAACTGAACTTTTTCATTGTAACATCGGGAATCCCATACTAGGCTATATAATAGCTGTGTCCTGCATGGAAGTGCAAAGTTGTTCATCATACGAATCCACCTGTACTCAAGCATTTCCAGCAGAGCTTTTAACAGCAGTAGTGATAGTAGTAATAATAGTAACAACGCCAGTAGTAATAATGGTACGACAACGATAAATTGCAGTAGGAGCGTTAAACATTAACTCAGAGGATGAGGTTGGACGCAACATCGTCTATTAGAGGTGGCGATCCTTCACTAAGAATTCACCTATTATTGCTACCTATACTATACTATTATTCACCTATTTTACTACCGAGGTGAAATGACGTCTGATTTTAAAATGATTGTTCTACCTAGTGTAGTAAAATGTCAGACAGCCAAAAACGACGAGCTGAGTCCGAGGGCAAAGCATAAGTGGAGGAAATCGGACACTCGATCGTCAGATTCTCACACATATACGCACACCCGCATACATACATGCAAATCCATCGGACCTCTGTCGTCACCTTCACAAACCTAAAAGCCGGACACCAACAGAAGAAATCCTTGTCATTAAAGTGTTAAGTGGATAACCTGGCCGTTCCCGACTAAGAATTCTCGTACATAGGAAATTTTCGGAACCTTCGCATCTGTAGTTCTTCAGAAGATTCGCGAAATTATGGTATTAGGAAGCTGCACAAAACGATCACGTTGAGATATCGTTGAACTGGTGAATAACGGGATGACAACAGCCGACCTTCTCCAAAATGAATACCATTCATTACTTTTGGAACTGACAGAGCGCCATGTTGAATTTTTTCTTGTACCTCTTTCGTTTTAAGAATCAAAACTAACTCTAATTGTCAGTCTGGAATATTTAACGCGATGTATCGAAACGGGGTTAGCACGAATGTGCCATGAAGGCTTATGTAAAGGCGAATGAACTGATAATTTCTTTATACACTTGTTGAGCAAACATGAGGTGCCATTTTACTCCTTATTGCTATGAACTTGAACCTTCGGCGGATTTCGCCTTCCTTAGAGCCTGGATAGCTCTAGTTGACTGCATTCTACCCTTCCAAACACCTCCATAACTAAACACAGAAGTTGCTAGAGCAAGATTTCAATCACATTGAGCACAGAAAACTTACCACATCGCCAGGCTAGGTAAAGGCGGTTAATTTTGCAGCTATGGAAGACTGTACAAAAAATAAGTCTCTAAATCAGTCCAGAGCGAAGAAAACTTTACCCCAACAGGCTCCACGAAATGTCGACATTTCACAAAGCACTTCAAGATATTGGACGGCAGTGTTCGATTTCGTGCGTTTAAGGACTTTTCCTGTAACTGGTGCTTGTTAGCAATAGAAACTATGGGTGTGATGCTGCATTACTATTACTTTTTATTGTAGTGGAGGTTTAGTTCAAGAGAAAGAGGAAATAGCTATGGAAAACATTTTCGCAGTTAAGAAATATCTTCCATTCAAATGAGGAAAATTGTAGAAACATCTTTGCCATTTGCAACACCTCCCAAATAATAAATGGGCTTACCGAAATTTCCTGCATAAAATCTACAGCATTTAAACAGTTGAGGTCCATTCAAAAAAGTTCGTACTAGGCGGTTCAACGTGTTTAAGATTTTTAACAGCTAGTTAAAGTAATGCATGAGAACCGATGGACATGAGCCGTTTGTGATTGGATTCCTCGGGATCTCAAACGCGTTGTAGGAAGACCACCGACCTAATTGTCACAGTTCCTCACGAAAAGCCTAGAAGAAAGATGTGGTGCTCAACGAGTCCCTAGAGCAGGCAGTACCCATGGGCTACTCTTGCACGCGACGAGGAAGAATGGAAGGTTTACTGGAGCTCGTTCAAGTCACTCGACGATCAACGGGACTACAGGTGATAAGGTGATGCAGTTAATTCAATAGCTTTTAACGGCAGAAGCAGTAAGGAAATGCTTTATAGAGGATAAGTATTTATACGTAAGTGAGAACAAGTAAAGAGTAAAAGCTTATTATTTTATGACAGACGAATCATGACTTACTAATTCAACAGAAGACGTCGTCGCACTGAATGAAAATTGCAAACACATCCCCAGACATTGAAGATTGCACCAGTAATCTTGAAATGAATATGAATGCGAGATCTGTCCCCGTCATCATGTTCTGTAAAGACTCAAAGGCTCCTTTGTCTTCTAATATCAGTTGATATCTTTGTGAAAGTTTGTATGGACTCCTACATATTCTGCAGTAGCACCTACCACTGAATGGCATGCAGCTTGAGTGAGCGCCACTAACATATCAATGAATACCCGCCTCGCACTAGAGCTCCTCACTAGCTTCGCCCACTCAAGCCATAACTTTTTCCCACGATGTCAATTATTTTCGTCGGTTTGGACCAGAAGGTCACATCGAAAGAGGTGAGCATTAAATCAGAGTTCGAGGTACATTTCAATTTGAAAGTCTTGTAGAAAACTAAGGACAACATAGGACAGTAATTGCTGCCGTTCTGAAAAAATATGGCCGGGAAATAACAAGCTTCTTTTTGAACATGAGAACGACTGTAGCTTGTCAGTTGATTCTCTGGCGCTGGAATTTCGTAGCTTATTGGAGGAAAGAAAACTTGAAAATTCCTAAAACAACTATCATTTGGGAATTATGGTGGGTTCACATCGCTTATAAAGAGAAGTCATCCAAATTATTCCCAAAGACATATAACCTTTTCAATATGTTATGCATTTTGCCTTCCTTTGCTAGGCTTTTTTAGTTATTTATTATATATTTCGAGAAGGGTGGCGGATAGTGCAGTAGCAGTGATGTCGTTCATATAGGGAAAGTGACTGGTCCGCTCGTAACCTTCCAAGCCAGTCACCCCACCACCGGTATCGGGAAATTATTATCAATCTTGTTTAGGCTCAAATTACTCTTTCCATTCCAATTGGTGATGCATTATCACGGCTATCCCAGAATTACGGAGCACGTGTGGCTCACAGCTTTGAGGGGCCCTGCAATACAGATGGGATAAATCCCGCACCACAGGCTCCTTCCATTCCTTTGGCGCCTGCCAGTAGGTACCAAACATGCCTAGAAAGATAGCAGCACTGACTCGATACATCAGTAGGCCACCGCGAGTCATTTTATAGGTCATTTATGCATTGAATCACACCTAACGATTCCTAGTGAAGTCGAATGTATATCGCATCCTTCATGGATTGATCAACATCGAGAGCTTTATCCTTTACCCTTCATCCCAGAATTATAAAAAAAATCTACTCCACAGACATTCACCTATAGTTATAAAGGAAATGGAAATCAAGCAGGAGACGATCCCGCACGCGAAACCCGAACATATTAGTAAGCTATCGATGCGAGGGAAATGAATAGAATGCAAGAAGTGCTTGGATCTTTACAATATCCGGAATGTTGGTTCATGTAAAAACTCTGAAAAAATTGTTACAAGCTTTGAAGCATAGGCTTTTTTCGATCTTCGGAGTCGGCTTTGCATTCGTTGTCGTGTACAGCATCATAGAGGCTCAGCCCATACTTTGAATTTTAAGCTTTATCGATGGATCCATTGAACTTCTTTCCTACAAAACCAATTTAGTGTCGATTTTCCTGCCCAGTAAGGATGGAGTTTTTCACCAGTTAAAGTGCAGGATAAAACCAGCTACTGTGTGTCCATTGGTGGCAACGTGCATTATTGTTTAGTAGAACATCTCCGTGCTTTTATTTGGACGTTGTTCCTAGTATGTAGATCTTTTCCTAGTCTAATTGTGCTCATCGACTCTCCATTCGACCTAATTCTGCTTACATAACGCAACGCCCACAATCGGTCGCTACTTCCATTCCATAGTTCACTTTTTACATTCATCTGACCCACTCATTCATCAGCTTGAACTATGGAGGGTAACATTTCTGTTAGTCAGTTTATTTCATCGTAGCACTTCTTTACGTGACAATATTTTGTTTTCCATTAAAGTTTCTAAATCATTAAATTTATACATATCTGACTTGGCGTTTCAGTGTTTCATTATAAAAAGAAAAGCTCTCGGCGCTGATCAATCCCTGAGGGATGTGCCATGCATTCGACTTCACTAAGCATCGTTTAGAGGTGATAGAACATATGTTCGGCCTCTACAAAGACACGCAGTGGCCTACCGATGCATCGAGCCAGTGCTGCTATCCTCCCAGACAAGTCTGGTACCAACTTGCCGATCCCGAAGGGATGGAAAGTTTAGTGGACTATGGGCGCGGGAATTGATTCCACCTGTGTGTAGCAGGGTGCCTCCGACCACTGCGCCACACGAGCCCTGTTTCATTGTAAATATTAGAAAAACTAAATCAAAACAGACTTTTCTTTAACCTTAGCAAGCATTCTTTCTTTGATAGGCTTACATGACGTTGATACATTATTTTTATTTTTGGCTAATGTTTCGACGGTTTCGTCTTCATCAGATCCGATGATCCGAGTTGATGGTCCACGGTTGTTCCTGTTTTCGAGGTGGTGTCTTGGTCACACATCGAGCAGAATCTTTCTTGGTTCGTCCTTTCATTTATTCTTTTAACACCGACGGCTCGACTTCGTAGATGAGGACGATCTGGAGAATTATTCCTGATAAGTACGAACCTCATGTTAACAGCGGCTATAGATATCATTTTTACCCTCCTAAAATCCAGTCGGATTTATTTTTAGTGGTCTTCGATCTTCTGTCTATAAAGAAACTGTGAAATCCGATTTGTTGCTGCGTAAGATGGCTGACATTCAGAAATTCTCTCATGAATGCTCAGTGAATAGTACTAAGAGACTTTAAGGTAGCTAATATGTCACCTTCTCACCCGTTTATACTCGATGACTAAGTGCAGACTAAGAGCAAAACGGATGTTCGTTCTTAAGTCGAGGAATAACTGAAGGCTCTAAACCCGCGGCCTTTGCCGTGCTGACCCATTCTTGATTTAATTTTCGGTATTGATTTCTGTATTCCTTTCCAGAAGATGTTCGATAGAGAGAAACATCACTGAGGTGCTCCTCTATTATCCTAATATCCAACTGACTAGGAAGAACTACAAATTCTCCGCCTTTATCACTAATAGAAAGCCTAATAGATTTTGAATTCAAAAGCTCTCTAACCTGGCGCATACCACATCTCTGTTGGTGTGTGAGGTTGGTGCTTATTTTTCGTTTTTGGTAGTGATTAAGTATGCGGAGAATTTCGTCCGAAAATAAACGAAATATAGGGTCAATAGCGCTATTTGGTAGCTCTTGTTTAAAGAAAGTTCGGGGAAACGGTATTGGTGGCAGCTCCCCCTTGGTACTACTTTACCTAACCTTTCTAGCCTAACCCTGTAACGTAGCTGATCTTGAAGTTCATGTAGACTCCCGTTGAGTTTCGTTGACGGGTGATTGCTAATGGCAAAGGATCGATAGAACTAGCTGAGAGACAGGCGAAACGAAGGACCCGCATGGTGTAGTGGTGAACGCGTTACTCCCCGGAAAAGACAATAGCGCGTTCGTTCTCCACCGCAGACACCTGCGGTCCGGAGTTTTGTAAATGTCTCAGCACTACAATATGTAACGATTATTGACATCCCACCCAATACCCTAAGCTGTCAGTTCGCAATCGTCTTTCTGATCGTCTGCGCAGCTCAGAAAACTTTATGATCTGTCCTAACGGGAGAGACGGGGATTGTACGAGTTCAGGTAGAGTATACTTGATGTCATGTAACGCATGCGGCGAGGAATATATTGGGAAAACGAGTAGACCACTTTCTGTCCACATAAAAGAACATCGAGATGGAAAAGTTAAAATCCGTCTAAACACTCCTCTAGGTACGCATAGGGCACAAAGGCACAACGGCGATGATTTTGAAGTGAATGTGCGGATCCTAGCCCAGGAATCAAAAACATCAATGCGTAAAACACTTGAGGCGTTTTGGATAAATTTCGAAAATCCAAAGATGAACCGGAAAGGCGAATGCCTCACTATCACTCGTGACCTGGCGCCCTATTTCAAGATCCAGTGGACCTTCCACTTCTTTCAGATCGCGCCGCTCTTGTTGTGACGATTTGCGTCTCCTGCGGCTGGATCAGAATCCGTTATATAGCAAGGGAAGAAAAGAAAACCGTTTTAGTCGGTATTCCTGGTCACTAGACTAGTATTTCGTGTCTACCCTCTATGAATTTGCAATCTTCACTTAGTGAACTAGAAAATAGTGCCCGTTTTGCCTGTTTTTCTTCCATTTCTCCTTTTTAAGGATAGAATTTGCCATGACTTTCTAAAGAATAACGTTGAATCATCGTGGTGTCTGTGGGTGGGAAACAGTCTCCAGATATACAGAACATTCTCCAAATAAGACTGTTTTTTACAAACGCCAACAGATGAACGTGCGCTTCTGTTACTCTGAGTAACCCAAATTGCGCTATGAAAAGAAAACGTTAGCGCTATGAAAGCTGTGAGTTCGAAAGTCATCAAGAGACGTTTGTTTCCAGAAACACTCGAGATGATAAGCGAGCGTGGAATCGCACGAGCTGCAGTCAACCGCGAACTAATGTCCGAACTTGCGAAACAATGCAGACAGGCGATGAAAGAAGATCATAAAGAGAGAAGAGCAGCAGTAATGGTAGAAGCTGCAGAGGCTGGGAAAAGCATTCGCAAAGCCCACCGAAGCTTCACCAATTACATGATCAAGATGATTGCACTCCGACGCCCAGACGGAATAGCTACAGCGTCCAGAAAGGCAACGGAGAGAATCATCCACGAATACTACTCAGATCTCTTCGATAGCCACGTCCACCATCTGTCATATGAAATAATGGAGGATGGATGAGTCGTACCACCGTCCCATCCGAAGTCCGACATGCTATTTCGTCGGTGAAAAGTCGAGCAGCACCAGGTCCGGACAACATAAGGTCAGAACACCTGAATAACCTTCTCCCAGACCTCGTAAACACACTGGCTCGTCTCTTTACACGTTACCTGTCTGAATGCAAGGTTCCTACTCTGTGGAAAACCAGCAGGACCGTGTTATTGTTCAAGAAGGGTGACCTACGCGACGTCGGCAACTATCGCCCAATCTGGTTGCTGTCTGTCGTCTACAAACTTTTCACTCGAGTCATCTTAAACAGGATTGACAGAACACTAGGTGAAGAACGGCCGTGTGAGCAACCAGGGTTTCGAAGAGGATTTACGATGTACGAGTACGATGAACCACATCCACACGGTAACAAGGTTCAATGAAGTATCGCCAGAGTACAGAAGACCGCGCTGTCTCACTTTCATCGATTTGCAGAAGGCATTTGATTTAATTGAAATAGAAGCAGTCATGGAAGCCCTTGATAGTCAAGGAGTCCCTACTCAGTACATAAAGATTCTTCGTGAGCTGTACAAAAATTTCGCAGCCAAGATACCACCATTCTACAACGATATTAACATTGACGTCAAAAGAGGAGTTAGGCAAAACGATGCCATCTCACCAAAATTATTTACCGCCACGCTCCAGAACGTTATGCGAACATTGGAATGGGATAATATGGGAGTGAAAATCTCGATGGTGGGCACTTGCACCATCTTCGCTTTTCTGGTGACATCGTCTTTGTAACACCAAACATTAGCCAAACAGAACGTCTGCTTTCCGACTTTGATAAAGCCTGTGGAAAGATTGGTCTTCGACTAAATCTCACAGAAACGATGTTCATGAAGAACGGATTGGTTTCGCATGCCCTATTCACGCTCAACGGAACGGATATCTCCGAATGCTCCAGTTATGTCTATCTGGGTCGGGAAATCAATATGATGAACGACTTAGCTCCAGAGCTGAGCAGAAGAGAATGAGCGGCTTGGGGAACTTTCAAGAGCGTCGAAGGTCTAGTTCGACTCAAGGGTACTTCCTGGGCTAACGTATGCGTCAGAAACCTGTCCGCTGCGTAAACAGGATCAAAAATCACTCAGCGTTATTGAACGCACAGTTGAAAGGGCGATGCTAGTAGTATCCCTTTTCACAAAAGTAAGGGGTGGGATCCGAAGCTCCGACCTGCGTAAACGATCAAAAATCAAAGATGCCGCTCTGTACCCCAAACACTCGAAGATAAGCTGGAACGGACGCAATGTGTATGAATGACAACCGATGGACAACAGCCGTTTGTGACTGGATTCCTCGAGATATCAAACGTACTGCAGAAAGACCACCGAGCCATTGGTCAGAGTTCTTTACAAAGAGCCTTGAAAAAAGATATGATGCTCAACGATTCCCTAGAGCGAGCAGAACCCACTGGGCTACTCTTGCATGCAACAGGGAAAAATGGAGGATTTACTGGCGCCCGCTCGAGTCGCTTGACGACCAACGGGACTACAGGTGATACAGGTGATTGCGTGTCCTACAAGGTGTCATATCGTAGAGTTGTTACTTCCTCACCGTAAGCTACTCGCGATCTCAAAATTTCGAGGTAATACACATCTCAAGCACATCCGCATTGAGCTCGTTAAGATTTTCCGCGTACATAGTGGGAAAGTTTTTTGCACTAGAGCATACAGCATTTTCGAGAGTAAAGGAATTTCGATGCGATCATCCACAGGACGATTTTGGGAGCAATTACTGACAGCAATTCGATTGATTCAACATTGCCAAGAACGAATGCTTCGAATGCTATTTAAGATAATCATTTTCTAGGTGTCGAAATTCGTCCCCGTCACGACGGTCATGGTTTCCTCATAAAACACTTGAGACTTTGGCTATAGTTGAAATCACAATGTTTAACGTTTTGTTTTCTGCCTTCTATAATTTTCATGGCAGGTTACTAAGCGAAATGCAACCACAACGTTGCTGAGATATTTGCAAAACTCTGACGCAAAGCTGACGGGTGATTGCTGTGGCAAAAAGATCGATAGAAACAGCTGAGAGACAGGCGAAACGAAGGACCCGCGTGGTGTGGTGGTGAACGCGTTACTCCTGGAAAGGACAATAGCGCGTTCGTTCCCCACCATAGACACCTGCGGTTCAGAGTTTTGCAAATATCTCAGCAACCTTTTCTTCCTTTCTAGAGTATAACCGGTGGCAGTCTTCTCGGTTTTTCGCTGTCTTTTCTGCATTACAAAGACATCTTATTTGCTACATGCATCCCTAAACGTAGGTCATGGAAGATAGTTGTCCACCGCACTCAAAAGGATATGACATTGGGTAAGGTATGACCAATCATCACTTTGTACGGGAAACAGATTTTTTGTAATAGATTTCCCCATAAGGAGCAAATTCGCAACACAACAGCAGTACTCTTCGCTGGACTATATTTGTCATTTGCAGACAGATTGCGCAGTAATCGGTTTCTTTATTACCACAATGGATTCGACCATAGAAAATCTGGTGGTGATGTAGAGAAAAAAGCAGAGGCTGAAAACACCCATGCAGCGAGCGATAGATCATCTATTCCTGCTCGAATAATCAACCGCGTCGTGAAAAGTTGACAGAACTACATTTCAAAGAGCGATTTTCCTTTAACCTCCCTTTGACTAAACAACATGTGTTTTTTAGTTGGTAGGCTAACACGAGGTTGGTAAAGAAAACTTCATTCGGCTAACGTTTCGGCGTCTTCGTCTTCTTCAGAGACGGGCTGATCCTAGCCAACTGTCTACTGTTCCTTCTTCTTCCAACGTGGGTTTTCGTGATCGCATCGACTCGAATCCAGTGGATTACCCCCAGTGAAGAAATCTCACCAGGCAGTACTCTTTAATGCAGAATGGTTGTTGTTGATAGCGATTTTCCGTTGGCAGTGGTTTGTTTTTCTCCGGCCCATCCATCTAATAGCAATCTAAAACGTCGTCAGCTAGCACGGAGCGAGCGTCACAATATTTCAAAAACCGCCTTCTCTTTAACCTCGGCGTGACTGGGCGACATGTATTCTTTTTTATCAGTCGTGTAGCCTACCAAAAAATACATGTTAACAAAACTGCCTTTGTTAACTAGTTGTCCATAAACATTTTCAACTAACATGCAAAGGGTCCATAAAGAAAAGCATGTACTAGTCGAGTTGTAAGAAATCGTAATGTCTAACTTTGTATTTACTGCCTATTTTTTTTCGTGGCAAGGTATTATCTGAAGTGCAACAGCAACTATACTAAGACATTTGCAAAACTCAGAATTCTAGGCTAGCTTCGAGCCGACGATTACCCTTTTCGGAGGCTCACCTATTACCCTCTGCACCACCGTGGAGTACAGAGTTGAAACAGTTAGAGTTGTGAGAGTTTCATACAAAAAAGCAGGCTTCTGTCGGCTCCTCAGATCTTTGTCAAATCTAAAGATAGCTTTTTAGTGGCTTCCTCATTTATGAATTATGGATACTGCTTCCTAGTATACAATGGATTGTAGGAAGCGCAATGATTAGGAATGTGGCTAGCAACATAGATGATCAGTGGTTCTCTATGTTGAAGACCTGGAATGCTTTAGTAAAACTGTCTCCAGAATTCCAGGCGAGATCAGCATAAACAACATTCAACGACATTCATGGAGAAGACAAAATCCTTAAGTCTCAACAAAACCTGTATACAAATCGCAAGATTTGGTGGAAGACGAAACAACGGACCGACTAGGAATGTTAGGACCTGCATCCGGATCATATAATTGGAAATAAAAGTAGGCAGCACACAATAGCACTTTCTAATATATTGTGAATGGCAGGCAAAACGGTTTTGCTTTTCGGCATATGCAGTAATTTCCACATTAAATCGTCGCTGGCTAGAAGCATGTTCATAGATACTCTTCTACGTCATTTTTTGCCTAATATTTCAAAATGAGTAAGCTTGTGTATTAGGTTTTGTATCTAGAAATGTCTAGCGATCATTTCATCCCAATCTCTGCTTTAACCAAAAACCTAGTAGTGCAAGTGTTCAAAAATCGTATGGCGCTTAAGATCCACCACGATTTCAACTCATTTTGTCTCCTCGCACCCGTCATTCATGGAGATGGTATGCTTCGGTTACGACGACTTCTGCGAGTTCTACTTCTGGTTCCAAAAGACATGTTCAGCTACGCCTACAAGCGCAGTACATTGGAGCGAAATGCGCCCACCTCATCATGCGTGTGACCATGCTTGTTTGCCTCCCTCTTGTGGTCCATTCAACCATTCTTCCTGGCTAAATGCTGTCTCCTCTTATAATAGCTTAATTCATATCTCTTTGTTCTTTAATTATGTTTTTTCTACCAAATATTTTCCAGGGTTTAAATGCATCGATCTTGGAGATGCTGTGGAAAACGGTTATTTCCAACGGATATAAGCTAGTGGTAGTGAAATTTCGGCATAAACGGCTAACGCCGTAATGAAAAGATTATCACTCTAGTTGGTAAAGTCCTTTTCTTTGTGGTATGATTCCTTCTTGGAGGCTTGTAGCGCAGTAGTCGGAGGCACCCTGCAATGCACATGAGATCGATTCCAGCGCCCCTGAAACACCAAGCCTTCCATCCCTCCGGGATCGGCAAATTGGTACCAGACTTGTGTGAGGGGGAGCAGCACTGGCTTGATACATTGGTAGACCCCCGCGTGTCATTCTAAAGGCCAGATGTGCATTCAATCACCTCCAACGATACCTAATGAAGTCGAATGCATGGCGCATCCCTCAGGAATTCATCAACGCCAAGAGCTATACCCTTTTTTTTATAATTCCTTCTAAGCCCGTTTCTCGTCGCAAACACAGTTCAGACTGCTTTTCAGCAATGTTTTAGGAAAAGTGGGTTTTTTTTCATAGTTTGGAAAACCTATCCACGTGAGATCAGTGTCCTCTGCTTGAGTTAACCGTTATCAATCCATAAAGAAGGTCAGTATGTTCAGCTGTTACTCGTTATCATATAGTAGTGGACGATCCAAACTCAACGAATTCTACAGTTACTTGTTAAGGTGAAATTCACGGCTAGGAGAAATCGCAGTTTACTCCTGGGAATTTCCATATAGGTGTGCTAGCCGGAACGAGTACAGAATCGGAATGCTTGACACATGAGGCACAAAACTTCATAATGAGGAGCGTGAAAAGCATTAAGGAAACATTCTTTACTGGCCGGTGTTACCTTCTTTCAAATGTCCATGATGAATATTTCAAGAAGCGATAAAACGGAAAATCTGAGGTGAACGGAGGAAGGAATTCCAATATACTTTAGTAGAAGTTCATAAAGCACATGTCTGCATAAGAGAACATTTGGATAGGAGAGTAAGAACAGAAAAAAGTACGAAGAAAAGCATTGCTAGTTGAGAGCAAGACATATGTGAAATAGAATACCAGTTGACTATTTTGTTAAGCGATTTAAAATGTGATTCAGCGGTCTGAACTTCCATCATGAGAATGAGAAAGTGTTCGGAGGACAAAGTCGAATGTTCTTTTGTCGTTTGCGGTAGGAGAAATCCGTCAAGAACTTCGGAACGATAATTTATCATCTTCTCGTGGAAGCAGTAGAATTCGGTTACGTTAATAGGAAATCGATCCTGAAAATAAATTTCTGACTTCTAGCTATGTATTGTGCTTTCCCCACATCTACGTTTCATTGCTTTCATGATTTACTTGCATTACGCGTACTCATTACCCTGAAATTTTTCTTTAATGAAGGCAAAACTAGTTAAAGAATTATAAGGATCTTTTCTGGTGTCGATTTAAGGCGAAAGAAACCAAGAGCACTATAAAGTTAACAGAGATTCGATGGTGAAACCACTCATAATTTCCCACCATGTGCTCTGACTCTTATATCTTTTATGTGTTTAAATTGTTGAGTTTATCAACATCCACAGCCCTTTGTAAAAGGGCATCGTCGAGTGAGTATGGCTTATCCGAAAGAGATGCTCCACTGAGGAAAACCGGGCTGGACCCGCGAGGAAGCCGCGATCTCGAGAATACAAACAACTGTGGACCATCGACTCGGATCAAAACGAAACGTTAGCAGAAAATAAACAATGTTGTCGACCTTGTGTAAGCTTATCAAAGGAAGAATACATATGATTAGTCATACCGAGGTTAAAGGAAAGTCATTTTTGCTCTATGGACCACAGTTGTTCGTCACCTCGATGTGGTGTCTTCGTTGTCGTGACGAGACGGATCTTCTGCAGTGAACACTGCACGAATGAGGCGTGCTCACCCGGCAATCCTCTTTTATACAGGGATGTTGTTGTTGATATAACTATCCGTTGATAATCATCTGTTTTTCAACTGGTAATCCACCTTGCAGCACTCAGTACTATGTTAGCTAGCACACAGCGAATAGGAAAGAATTCTTAATTCTTAAACCAACCGTCATTTAATCTTGGCGACAAAATAATCAGCATATGTTTAACTTGTCGAGCTAACACGAGGCTGATAGTAAGGTATATTCGGCTGACGTTTCGATGTCCTCGTTTTCGTCAAAACCAATGATCCGAGTCGATGATCCACAGTTGTTTCTCTCCTCGATGTGGCGCGTTCGTAGTCGTACCGAGACCGATGTTCTTTAGTGAACACCGTACCTTATCTTTAATTTTTTCTCCATCTATTTATTTTTTATTTTGCTTTATTTTTTGAGATTTTTTTGCGTGAAGGCACTAAAACGTTGGCGAAATAAAACATTTATAATAAATTCGTGTTAGCTTAATAATCTAAGGAAATATTTCTTATATCTTTGTTTTCAGCGAAACCACTTCATATGCAATTTCGAGGCTGACATGGATATGGAATCCTAGCTATTATACCTTAATCGGGTGCGGTCTTACTTCTACCGATCACTCGAAAAACATTGAGAAAAATTTTACCGATTAATTTGAAACAATTCATTTCACCATATCTCCAGAGGGATTTATGCAACCACTGGCAAGTCATCGTTGTCGGATGAGGCAGCAGAAGTATCATTACGACGGCACAATTCCTTAATGGTAAGAGTCAATCAGGATTGAATCCATTTAATCATCTTAACCTGATCCTGTTAAAGAATCCACGTATGGTGTGTAGGTTAGGCAAACCTAACTTACTCCAACATCTTTCAACGATGCTTAGGCATAGGGATCCTGAAATATGAGCAAAATTTGGAAAATCAGCTGGCCTTCGATCTGCCACTACTCTTATCGGGGGCTTAATGGAAATTTACTCGTTTGTTATTGAATAAGAGGAGGTGTTATGGGGTATAATTGCAACTGAGACACGTTTTGTGCGATTGGGTCATGTGTTCGTGATCGCGTCATCGATTTTCGGATTGGAGCACGCTTATTTATTCTGAGTGGGTAAGAGTTGTTCGATTAGGACAGATTTGCTTGCTGTAGTAAAATTTCAATTAGAAGTGAACCTTGGTTTCAGTTTCCTTGAGCGTTTAGGACGAGTTTTTTTAAACGTGCAACATTGCAATGTGTTCAATAAGAACTGTGAGTTTCTTCGAACGCGGTAGAGTATTATACGATTCATCTACTAATTGGTTCGATCACGAGTTCCAAGACCAACTGAGGTTTCGAGTCCTGCTCATACCTCGGTGTGCTTGCGGTTATATTTCACATTGTACCTTGCCATGAAGAAAGAATGAGCAGTAAATATAAGTTAAAACATTGTGATGCTAAAGTACTTTAATCCTGTTAGGTTCCGACTTTGTTACAGAAAGCCTTGCCGGTTTTGCTGATGTACTTGAGGAATTCGTCGCACATGTCAACGACACCAAGGCAGATGGCACAAAAACTCTCTGACTGTCATCGCTTTATCACATATAGTATTTCCTTTAACGCACAACGTCCAACATTCAGCCTTGCGTGGGCGTCGCCCGGGGCTACGCCTAATTTTACGTCTGTTACGAACATAATAGTTTTTAGCCGATAGACAATACTATTATCAATAACCAGAGGACATGAGTACTTCATAACATGACAGAATTATAGAAGAGACTTCGGTTTGTCGATGAAATAAAGCCTAAAAAAGAAATGCGCTGGTTGGGATTCACGTAGCCCACTTCCCTTGTCCACCCCGCATGGATAGCAAACAGTGCATCTCGGACGTCATGTATTAACACCATCATGAAGAGAGTTCCAACACACATCTACTCACTGTTTTCCTTGGACAAAATGTGCGAAAAATGTTACACTTTTATTTAATATGTGCGTGAAAAATGGGATATTCTCAGAGCCGTCCACTCCATTGACGAAAATATATCCATACGAAACAAAATAAGCAAGATGTGGATCTTTGAAGAAAACAACCAACAGTTTTCCGAAAACGAGTAGCTCCTGCTTTTATTGATTTCCGGCAACACCCGTGCTCTCTGGCGTTGGTATTTCATTTAATAAAAGGTTGTCGAGCCATTGAATGCGAATGTGGCAGCCCATACACCGATGATTCGCATCGCTTACATGATGAACATGTCAATCCGTGTTCTTTTTTCTTGCTGGAAAAGGTCACTTGACTGATTCCCGTAAAACGTAATGTCCTCTTTTTTTCCTACACGTCGGAATGACGCTTCCACAATGTAAAACATCTACCATTTCACTATAACATCTGCATAAAGTCGGAAAATTGTACATAATATGAAATGGGTTTGCACCAACCACACCCTCCTCTCCCACCGCACCTTTGGGGTGAGAAAATCGGTACCAGATCCGCTTGGGAAAAACCCCTCTCCCTCTGATCCACAAAGATAGATAATTGCTTGTGGTAATGACATGGGAGCGTTCAAGTGAAACTGTTCCAGGATTCCAGCTGATGCCATTTCGAAAAAACTCAGCGATATTCATGAAAAAGTCGAGTGCTGAAGCGGTAGTCAAGAAGCTTCAATACAGTAAAGCATACTTTTGATAGAAACTTTTTTATTAATACAACCTAGTTGGTATAAAGAAAAAGCGACGACGGAACAGAATCTCCGATCTGCTCAAGTTTGTTCCGCACGCGGACTCACCGGCCATCCGCGACCAGCCGCCGGCCTCCGTTGCGGCATTCCGTCGTGGCGACGTGACGGCTTCCGCGCGGGCACCGACGGCGGCCGCGTTGCGCGCCGCGCCGCACCGCCTGCCATCCGTCGTCCTGCCGCCGCCGCCTTTCCGCTGCAGCCACCGTCACCGCCACCGCCGCCGCCACCTCCGCCGGAATCACTTCCATCGTTCTCTACCGTCCGTAGCAGCTGAATATACGACATTTCTGTCTCATGGAGTTCGACTCGGTTTCATCCCCATGGATGGCACCTCATAGGGATACATAACCCTCTAACCTTTACTACGATCGAAATTTTTTAGATCTTTTTAAAATCTGTTGTTTCTACATCCGCCCCTAGTGCACCTCATGTCTGAAATTTAACTGGGCTTATGAGATTCAGTACGTCACCTAAACTTGGCTGGTACGTTTCGAATGGAATTTTTAAACCAAGGTTTCCACCACACTTTATATGTCTCAGTAAAGGTCTTGTCAAAATCGTCACAGTTGAACTATATTTGCTCTCATCAGATTTTGTGCTTTACGTCATTGAGTAAGAATAGTGCTGCTTTACACGAACATTGCTTTGTCATGCTGACAGTGTTGCAGATGTCTGACCACATTGAAGAATCCGAAGATAACGAAGGTCTGTTCAAGGACACGTTCGATGAGGATACGCTTACTCAGGTAGGGCAGATCGCGTTGGATCTTTGACGACAATAGTCAACAGATTATTCTGGGTTTTATGAAAGTGTGGTAGAATTTGTTAACTTAATCTTCGCAAGGATCCGACCATTTCTTTTTGAAAGTAGTTTCCTCTGGATTGTAGCGCCTCTTGTCTTTTTCAGCTGAGCAGCTTAATCGCTTCCGGTCGGGGTGTTCGTTTGGATGAGACACCGGCGTTTAACATGCGACTCATTGCCGAGGTATGATTTCAATGATTCATATCTCACCTCTACATTCCTACCCGCTGTCATATGAATGCTATGAATTTGAATAAGAGGACTTGTACCCATGAAAATTATCCACTTCCTCTCAATTTCATCTCATGCTGGCTTTTACGAACTCTTTGCGTGCTTTGAAATGGTTCCTGAAGCGTCTTGTGATGTCGGAATCCCTTCTGTTTGTTCTAGGTCGTTCGGAAAATAGTCGAGGACTCCCACTCGTTGCTTTAAAATGGCGTATCGCAGTTCCCAGTAGACTTTATTATTCTAAGTGAAACCATTGAAATCTTTACGCTTTTACAAACGAGAAAGAAAAGAAGAGAAAGAAAGTTTGTCTTTCCTGATTGCTTGAAACTTTAGAGTTCTGGAGGTAATGAGGTCGTTGAAGGCAATTTTGACCTCGGCTTGGTTTCTGAAGTATTCCTTGCAGAGTACTCGAGACATCTACAATTTCCGCTTTGGTTTGCGGAAGGCCTTGTAAGATGAACTTAGTAGTTTCTAAAGAATGAGATCGTAATGTTTTCAGAATAAATGATTCCTAATGGTTAGCTCCAAGAAAGAACTTCCAAAACTAAAGCGAAAACGTTCGCTTGTCCTGCGCATTTCCGCCGTCGGACTTTTCGCTCCCAGCCATCGTTTGCGCTGCCGCTTCCGCACTGAAGAGAGTGTCACCACGAGTCGGCATATGTCGGAAAAATGGCGGACAGAGAAGGACAGAGACATACGAATCCAATAGATTCATTTTGTTCGGATTCACAGTGACGATGTAACGTGCATCTTTCTTAAATCGTTTATTTAAGAATGAAGTGAAGGAAGCAAGCGATAGTTTTTTCTTATCATCTCAGGAATTCATGGCTGTAAGGATTCAAAATCACTGGTTCTCAAATCAGAAACAACCCTAAAACTATTAGCGGCTTGAAATGGCTTAATCTTGTGGTTGATATTCTTAGAAATAGTCTGTTCCATCTGATTTGCTTCACTAAAGAAAAAAGTATCACTTCAGCCTTTCGTTTGCGCGCGTGCACAGTTATACGATACTTGGTACTTACTTGGTTACTTGGATGGCCTGTCTTCACTGGTTTTGCGGCCCCCAGCATAATTTCCATTCTTCTGAAGTTTTGATGGTTTAGCTACTTTGGTTCTCTGGAGTTCCGAGATCAGCCAAGCCGAAGTCTGCCCTAGGTTGTCATCACCACAGGCAGTCACTGCCCTTGTGGACCAGTTTGGAATTTGGCACCATGCGACTGGTTTGATACTAGGACGATGGTGGATGCTGGTATTGCTTTACTCTTAGCTGGGGTTCCTAATAGAAATGCTGGAATCCTTCTCAGTTTGGGAGGCCTTGTTGGAGGGATGAATCCCCTCGCCTTATATCGCAGGCCGACACCCAGGAACACTTTCCAGCCACGACGAAGCGGTAAACCAATGGGAGGTATTCGGTGCTACAATACGACCATACAAAACAAATTCATGATATGCTCTAGTTGACGTGCTATTCATTTTTAAATGTTTTCACAAAGTAGCGTTGAGACTTGTTGTGTTATCAATCAATTGTTCGTCTTCAACATATTCTAAGTATCAAGAAAAAGTTAACTGCGACATTGTACGTAAATTTATACACTGCTTATTTCCTTCTTGATTCGAAACCTTCATTTTTCTCTCCATTCGATCTCTTATGAGTTAAGTGCACCTATTCTTTCTTCTGTTTTACTGATTTCTTTTACCATGCTCTAACTTTTATTTACTGCCTCTTCCTTTTTTAATGACAAGGCATTATATTAGAGATACAACCACAAGGATGCTACCAAGATCTGGTGTGTGATCCACTACACCAATCGAGAGCGTTGCTTCACCTTTTGTTCAGGCACTTTTTTAGCATCTCCAGAGTCGAAACTGCGGTGCACAGGTGGTTGTTGGTTTTATCCCACGCTCCGGGTTCTCCCAGCCTTTGACCCATCCGTAGTGGGCAAATTAGTGCTACAGTACTCTTGTAAGGCAGCAGCACTGATTCAATACATTGGTAGGATAATTAAAATCATTCTATAGGTCCGATATGCATTCATTCAGCTCTAACGATACTTAATGAGCCCGGATGCATGGCACGTTCCTCAGGAGTTGATCAACGCCGAACACTTTACCTTTTATTTTATTAGTAAGATCTAGCCATTATCGTTTGGGTAAAGTGTTCGTGTTGACTAATTATCGAGTGATAACCACACATGGATTTGTTGTTTCCCCATATGCTCTCCTCAATCATGTTACTACTTGTCTAAACTTTCGGTTAAAAAAAGACTGCAGGAAAAAACTATGTTGGAAAAATTATTTGTCTTTTAAGAAGATTGAGTAAGATCCCTTCTATAAATTCCGTAAGTTCTCATTTTCCTGGCTGTCAAAAATTTATCTGCAGTTATCGAAAAATCCCAGATTCGTGGCAAATAGGTGACAACGGAATTTCCGTTGGCCTCTTTAGCGACACATATAAATTCATTCACTTATTTCTCACAATCAGATGTCTTGTTCCTTAACTCCTTCATGTACTTCTAGCAGCTTTACCTTAGGCATCTTACTCCTTTCTGTAATCTTCAAGCAGAAAGCTTACCGTTTCCAGTTGACGTAACAAGGCACGAACGATCAGTAGCTGGAACGACTAGAACAGACTATCATCATGCCATGTATTTACCTAATACAACTTTTCCTGCTAATCTTGTCGTCGTCGCTTGATTTCGACATCAGAAACGGGTTCGGAATGTTGTTGAATGAAAGGAATTCTCACCTGACATCATAACAACACCACATTATTATCACCAATCGTACTGAGGAAAGTGCAGGATTCTGCAAGCATCCCAGCGCAATAAACAGCTACAGTGAATAAGTGAATATGTAGGCATAGTTGTTCGTCGTAGTTGATAAGATGCATTAGAGCTACACGACGAACATTCGTGCATCAATTTTTTCACCATTATTTACGATCGTTTAACCGGTTTGCAACTTCAGAAGTCATGACAAGCTCATTGCAAGCGCTACCATTCGGGATTTCGAAAACTCCAGAGAGTCTTTAAACTTGAACCGTTTTGAAATTTTCGCAAGCTCCAACCATACGTGCGTAGTAGTTAGAGATGCCTTGCAATACACACGAGATGGTTGGTTAGGATCCGCTCTAGCGTTGGCAGATTGGTTTGGGAGGTCAACTAAACTCATTTGATGCATCGTTAGATCTTCCCAAGTCATTGCTTAAGCTAAATATGCCTTCAATCATCTACACATTGTTACGACTAGAGTTGAATCCCTGAAGTAATCCTAAAAAAATTGTTCAGTTTACGAAATATAGATATGAATAGTAACTTTTTATGAGCTATTTTTTCACTGTAGGTTATGATGCGAAATACAACCACGATGATGCAGAGATATTTACAAAACGAAGAGGGTAACAGCGCGTTCGTCCCTCACCGCAGACATTTGCGGTCCGGAGTTTTGCAAATATCTCAGTATCATTGTGGTTGTATAGGCATGAATATTTTATAAATTTGTTGATTCGAAGACACGGATCTCTACAACATCATTCTTCGTACGTACGGTCAAGCTCTTAGAATTTCTTATCATTATTTACACAAACAGTGCATCCCAGTAAATATAGGGTTTTTCTCACCAACGTCAATGTTGGCCAATAGGATGGAATGTCATTTTGGGAGCTATAAGATAAGAGAAAACATCATCCTTGCCGGTCGATAATGAATGACTTAACCATCTGAATCATCCCTTCTTGAAAAAAATTTCCTTCAGGAGTTGGAGCGTGATATTTCATAGTCGGATTTAGAAGACGTTTATTTGTTCGTAGTTTTTTTTTTTACCGTTTCTGAAGAGTATCCTTATCATTATGAAAATATCATTCTTAGACTTTCATAAGAACATGAGTTCTATGAAAATGTTTTCATCGAATAGATCCCTGTTCATAATCTTGGTTTTTAGGTGAAGTCACGGCGATACCTCTACGATCACACCGATGAGGGATACAATCTGATTCCATGGCGAAACAATGCGTGGGTTGAAATCGCGGACGCGCTCGACTCTTCCCGTGAGTGTATTCGCTGAAGAAATCTCAATAAAAAGAAGAGACTAACATTCGAAATTCACTCACGTTCATTGAACAAACAGCGATCAACAACTGTCAGATATTCATAGGGACCTTTCCTCTATTAGCATATATGTGACAGTATGCGTTGGTTTTGATGCAGATCATTTTCGAGGTTATTTTCTTGGCCTCAGAGAGTTTACTTGTTACATCTTTCGTATTCGATCGATAACTTATCCAGTATAGATGTTTTATGGCAGATGTAATATCTTTTTTCGGACGAGTTTTTAGATACACACCGCACGAGCTGACAAATTAGGCGTAGTCCAAATTGGCCGTGATGCAAAATTAGGCGTATATTTGTTGAACTGTCGAGCCATGCTCACTGCTCACGCTGTAGATTCACACTTTCCGGTGTGGTCCACCTTGCATTGGTTAATCTTTTCTTGTCGAAATCGCGATAGACCACCTTTTGTTCACTGTGTATTTTGGTACGGTAGAAGACTTAATTCGACGTCGTGAGACATTTTTTTTAAACAGCATTCTTTTACGGAATCACGTATTTTAACATCTAACGGATGCTTTACAGTTGTTTTAAGATGCGCACTTTCTTTTATCACCCAATCTCCGTACGTTTACATACCGTACTATGCCGTCAACCTTAATAAAACCAGCAGCTACCGATTTTTCGGTACGCTGTACACATCTGCAGAATATCAGTCAATCACTATGTGGTGTGCAAGTAAAATTCACTTGTAGTGTAATGGCATGTCTTTAGCACAATGATTAGAAATCGTTAATCGTCGTACATAGCCGCTGGTTTGACCTCGAACACCGCGCTTTCGGATCTGTCCTTCCTGCGAGAGTAAAAATTGCTTCTAGGTTTATTTGAGAGATTGGAAGCAGTAACTTATACTTCGATGGGTCCTTGCGAGTTGTTGAATAGGGCAAATGAGATAACCGCCGCAATCGTGTGTAATTACAAATACCCTGATGCAGTTTATGTTTGGCTCGTAGAATTCTTTTCTGTTGTTTTCTGATTTATGGAGTAACGTGACAATCTAATGAGCTTCTGCGTAGTTTGGTACAAACATAGCTTTCAAACAAGCAGCTACATAACTATGGCTTTGTATGCTTTGACTAATGGATACTGATTATCGTCTATTTCATTCAAACACGACCTTATAGTCAAGTTTTTATTCAAGGTTTCCTTTTTCAGCTGAACATGTAAAGACTCGATGGAAGACATTGCGTGATCGCTTCAAAAAAGAAGAGAAGAAGGAAAAGGTCACGGGTAAGCCGGCTACTTGGATCTTCCAGAAACCGCTACGCTTCATACAAACCACACCTAGAGATCGTTCGTGAGTATATCACTGTTATCACTCATGTCTTTAGTTTTTAGTGCGCCTGCTGTTGCGATTTATTGAATGAAATAGCCCCAGACAATAGCCAGCTGATCTTGGCTTATATGCCTGTTCAGATAAACCAATTTGTTTGGAGGAATCGCAGTTCCGTAGACGTCAAACACAATCACTTTCCCTACCACAGCTTTTACCACAACCCTGTCGCGCACCTCCCACAGATTAAGACCAAGAAGCGCTCGTTCGGTTTTTTGTGTTGCTTCTACAATGAATGCTAATTATACCATGTTTTTACGTTTTCTTTTACTCCATTGCGCTGTCACGCAACCAGTTGTACCTGTTACTCAACTGTAGTGCGTTTTTGCTATTATAGCGAAGTGTTTTTAGTAGCAACTATCGACCGACATTTCCGCCTTTGAATCCTCGTATCGAACCCCTGCATTTAGCCCTTGATAGTCCTCCTGTACACTTTTGTGCTTTTTGTCTTATACGATGATTGTATTGAGTGAAATTAGATGAAATCCGCGGATGGCACAACTACACGAAAATGTAAACACTCTTACGGTACGACGATTTGTTTTTCCCCTCTCCTATCATTCCTTCTCTTTCTCTCTCACTGTTTCGCTACTTAGTAGTGTACATGTAGAATGGTTAGTGGTGTCATGCAATACACACAGTATCTTCGGTTCGATCCATCGCTTTGGGGTAAACAAGCCCTCTGTTCCTCGCTGGTAGCCATATTGGTACCAGACTTCCCTGGAATAGTAAAAGCACTGACGTGAGAGTTGTTTACTAGCCAACACGCACAAGAGGTTGATCAGCGCCGAACGTTTTTCCGTTACGGTTTCACCTCTCTGTCAGATGTCATTAATTCTTTACAAATAGGCCAAAGATAGTGAGAAGGTTGTTTAATTTACGTGGTTCTTGTACAAATAACTGAAGTTACTTTTTCTGACCAGTAGTAGAGACCCAGGTGAATCCCAGGTTTCCTGACGAATTCGAATTTCGTCACACTATTGGCGTCTATAGAGGGGTAATCCTCCATTGTACATTGATCCAACAGCGCCGCTTTGCTACTAAGAGGAAATAACTTTTCAAATTTCTGAAAAGATTGCTTGCCAAATTCGTTAAAGTCGAATCGTCAATAAACTTTATGCAGGAGGTGCATTTAGTTACAATGGCTGTTTATGGTTTCAGTTCTGATGATATTTGTGCTCTGGTTAAAGATGAGCCAGAGAATACGCATATATCACCAATGGAAACAGCGATTTCGTTCATCAAGCAGGAAATAGATCAGACTTCAGAAGCAGCAATCGAGCCACCAAGCACTGATATCGGAACGAATTCGCCGTCAGTAACTCCGCTGTCCTACCAAGGTCAGGTTAACTCAGTTTTCTCATCATCAACTTGGAAATAAATAATCGAAGATTCGAGAAAACAAAGTTCCAGCACCTCTATGTCTACCTTGATTTTCATAATTGGAGTCGTAGAGTCCTGAAAGGAAACAATCGATTAATCTAATGGTTATTTTATCACCATATTAGCGGTGAATAGCATAACAGCATAGCATTTGACTTCGATGATGCTCCGTCTATATTGATATATGCTTAACTGGGAAAACGTATTATGAGGCATTCATATTCGGCTGAAGTTTTCAAATAGAAGGATGATATTCTGGTTTAGTCCTTGAAAACTGAGTCAACATTTGACAAGAGGTTGAACATGGATTATTCCCAGGTACTGCATGTCGTGGAGATTCTTGTTCAACTGCAGATTTCAGACTCCTTCGATCCTCCGCCTGAAAAGAGTGCACGTCTAAGTCTAGCAGATCAGGTCCTTCCGATTCCTCCAAGGTGAACACGGTTCCTGTTTCTTGACGGCTATCGTGAAAATTACCTTATCAGGTGTTACATATCCATTTCAGTCGGTATCTTGCTCCTCCAATTTGGCAACGAATCGAGGACGAAGAGGACGAAATATTTGGCCATCTCGTAGCTCTTCGACTTACGAAACTCAGTCCAAAAGTAAGGGAAATAGCTAAGGTAATCATTGTTTGAAATCGCTGAGATTACCATCACAGGTGCTTCCTTAGAGAGTTTGAGCAAAAACTCGTACCATACTTTTTTGGAAAGAACTGCTGCACATTTCCACTAAAATGTTCAGTTTAAATACCAGAACTGAGCTTGAAAACGCTTGGGAAATAAGGCAAAGCCGTGGATTCACGAAACTCAAGGCGCAGTGACTTGCATGAAATTAGTTTCTTTCTGCGGCTTGTATTAATGAAAACCGCCAAAAAGGCTTATCACCAAAAATGGTGTCGGTCTGTGGCCCATACACACATAAAATCACGCTGATATGCGTTATTTCTATAGATTTTCTTCTGCGATCAATTCATTACCGATATCGAAGATGTTCAGATGCGGGTAATGCAAGTTCTCTTCGAGGAGCAGTTTGGTGCTCAACCATCAATGTGATCTCAGACAACCAACGGCTACTCACTTATCTTTTTGAAGTTGTTTATATCTGTATTTCCTTGGTAAAACAGTAGAAGCTGTCTGCATTCATCGATGAATGGTGGTTGTATGCACACTTGAAAGTCGGGATACATACAGAAGAAATTAGAGTGTCACTTTCTTATGAGAAGAGATACGCAATGGTTTTAAAAAAATTGTTAAGAGGTTCTCATTTAATTAGAGAAAAATGTACGAAAAGGACTTAGAATGTCGGTGACACCACCTTCAGCATCAGGAAATATTACTCAGAACCGAAACTTAGTTGCTCGTAACCAATTTGTCTATTGGCTGGAAACCGAACGGTTTATAAAGGCCTCTATCGAGTGTTAAATGAAAATCGGGAAGTGTTCTTGAGAACATTCAGCCTTCACAAGCAGAAATACATCACGGTCATTCAATGAAATAAACGAATAAATTGGAAACGCAAATATATTATGAGCAAAGCCATAAAAAAACATTGTGCGTAGCGAGGATGTAAAATGGTAAGGAAGACAATGAAGTGAAAGATAAACCAGTACACCGATATGCCAACTTCGTGGATCTCATTAGCGGTGTGAGAGATTCATTCCAATGAACAGGGTGCTGATGTACTTCATCTTAACAGTAATGGCTTTCTTGCAGTTTCTGCTTTTAACTATGTCATAACGAATATGAAGGAGGGGTGGGTTTCTAGAGTCAGTAGCTTGAAAAATTTCTTGATGATTTTCTGGTTATCCAGAAATGCATCAGGTGGAGAGGCATGGGTATTTAGTGGCATAGAAGAAATCTAAACCTACGACTCATCCAATATCATTCATTAGCGTACAGATAAGCTTTAAGCACTGGGTCAGCATATCAGCATATGATGACCATTTTCGAAATTTTCAATACTGAAGAAAATAAGATCACATCCCTCTAGATATTGGACAACCCGTGTCCTACACACACAGCTTTCCCCCGATGACAGAAATTTAACGGAATCTTGGACAAGGTATGGGACAGGGTATTACGCAGCAAAGGCATGGCTGATCACAGCAGGCTTCTCCGATCAGACACCCACAGCACAGCGCCAGCAGCGAGGTCAGCCACCAGTCGTCCCGCTGTGGGGGAGGAGGTTGTACGTAGCTGAAAACATCACAGTGAGAAATGGAGATAGAAGTTGAACAGCTGTAAATAGAAGCAGGTTAGTGATCTCTAGCATTCCTACTTTTCAGCTGAGACCCATAAAGGATTCGAAAGCATTTCGGTACCGGTTAAACAATTTTGATTATCGTGGACAATGTCAAGGCAAAACAAAAGTGGAGGCCCATGAATGCTGACTTGCGCTTCGTGAATTCCGCCACTAAATTCTAAACGGTGAGGCTGCAGCACATAAAGCGTGAATACCGAGTAGAAAACATCCTTCGAGTTTATCAGAAAGGTTTTCCAAGTTATAACCAAAGCACTTCCAAAATAAGAACCATATAAAGAACAAGAGAGATGTTTTTCCATAAAAGTATCGAACTTTCACTTTTGTTTTCAATTAACGTTTAAGACAATGCCGAGAAATAGCTTAAAGGAAGTGATCCGAGAAGAGAAGTAGCAGGAAAGTAACAAAACTCAAGGATCGATAGGAATGAAAACAATGCATCTGTCAAGGAAATCACCAATCACTATAAATATTTCAACGAATCTTTACCCATAGTCAACAACTACATATTTCCATGCTCAATTTTCAACCGTTTAAAGCATATTCCCTTCTTTTCGTACATATTCCTCTCTTCGTTTCCTTTGCTTCCCTTCTGAGAAAATGCATTAAACTCTAATTATTAATGAATTCGCCACGAAGTTGGTTTCTAGACAACTAGATCTCTTGAAGGCATGAAGAGGTGAGGGTTTTGTAAAAGAGGTTTTAAGAGTTTCTTCAAGGGTGCAAACATTTCTTCCTAAACGATGCTTTGCCTTTAGGTAAGTTTAATAGCAAAATCTATACAAAAACGAAAACAAAGTCTATATAGTATATATCTACTCAGACGATCGATCATCACATAGTGCTATGTGTCACGTATGTGCTTCGAACAATTCCTGAGTTCACTTCGTTTCCTTACAACTGTCATCAATGGTCATGTGGGTTCAGCCACGATCTGCGAATCTGGTATCCTTTCTTCCCATTAGATAGGAGGACCAGCACCTTTGGAGTGTGATTCCCTCTGGAATCTCGTGAGTACCGTGCTAGGACGGTTCCAGTCCATCGCGAGAGTATCACTGACAGCCACCAGTTTTCTGAATCGGAGAAAAGTGTACTCCCTGGCGATTTCGATTCTTACTGGACGGTAGTTCTTCTTAGACCGATTACTGTATCGATTAAAAATCCTGTGATTAACTCACTGACCACCTAAGTACAATATTCCAACCACTATATTTAATGGCGACATTGCACGACTGTAAGCCACACCTTTAACTGTTACCAAGTAAATATGTAAATTTAGAAGGTCTAATGGACCACAACGTTTTTACTCAGCAACCAAGAACATTGGACTGAATCTCTAGAAGCCACACCGCATTCTAGTAGAAACCACAGGGTATTAATGAATTTCGCCAACAGCTTTCCAATATCTGAATTCGATTCGTCACTGAACGAATTTAGATAAAATGCGAGCGGTGAGTAAGTGAGTGAGGAGGAACAGGACAAGAAATCTAGGGCAGATCCATTTCACTTCCTCCTATAACGAGCGAACGGCGGCACGGAGTCGCCGATTCATGGAAGACGCGGAAGCGTCGCTTGCACTTTAGACACCAGAGGACGGCATGTGCTTGAAACACAACGGAGAGACGGAAAACAACCGTCGAGGGATGTCGGCAACGACGACAAACATGGGAAATCGATTTCTGACAGCATGAAAGTAACAGGAAAGTGAAATATCGAACAAAAAATGTAGTGAATGAGCAAACTTGATTGGAAGACCAACCAGTCATGATAATCTCGTTCAAGTAGAACCGATTTCTAATATCACTGTGCAATCGCTCGAACTCGTGGCATCCCTCGCCAGTAGACGGATTTGATGCTCACAAGTGAATGATAGAACGTCAAGAATGAAGGAAACAAGCGAGAGTAGCAGGAAATTCTTAACAATTATATGGCAAAGGATGTTAAACGCCGTGAATGGGATGAAAAAGTAAGCTGTTTGGAACAAATGGACATTTAATCAGTTTAATATCCAATGATTGATGAAAACAACAGTAATGGGTAAGGAATGCGCCCTAGCTAATAGTGTGGAGCAATACATTCAAGGCCACCAGTTTGATCCTGCGGTCGGCAAATTTACACCAGAACTACCTGGGAAACACACCTTCGAGCAAGAGAGGCTATCGATTACATGCGGTGAAGAATTGAGAATGTTGTACTAAAGATACCCTAGGATTTCAGGGATAATAAAGTAGGCCACCTTCACGAAGAAGACAAAGTGCTCAAGTAGTAGCGAGCCTCTACGCAAATCCAAAGATCCTTGTAAATGTGGATGCGAGAAAATCAATGAAAGTGCTGGGATTCGTACAATCTGTGGTGTCCAATGACATAAATAAACACAAAATACAAGTATAAATATAAACAACAACAACACAGGAAAGCGTAGAAATAATAATGGTATATAATATAGGCCATCGACCTTTCAGCAGAAACCCCTTGGTAGCTGCTCATCCAGTTTAAAATGGTATTAGTCAAAAAACTGCAAAATCTTGCTCACACAACTTGCGGAGTCTGTCCTTGCGGAAAAGGTGGATACGGATTCATATGCTGTGGATGATACGACGCCTGAACATAATTTAGATTAGTGTCGTTTCAGTGAGTTTTCATGGATAGAAAAATACGAAATGTAATTTTCCTGGTTTCAAGCTCTCTATTCACATCGTTTTTGACAACACTGGCCGTATGCCGGGTTCTTTCGAGGTCCAAGTAGGGCTTATTTTTCAAAAGTGGTCCAAAAGTACTTCCCGCCTCATAGTCAAATGATTGTAGGAAAGTGGCAGTAGGGAGACAATTCACACAAAGGGAAACAATTCCGTATGTACGTTTGAATACGAGAATATGAGGAAGTAAACCGTGTAGGTTAACCCTGTACAACAGAGAAAGGGGATGTTTCTCTGAATGCGCCTGCCTTTCAGAATAAGTCGGGAATACGCTTTCTCTCTAGGCTTCTACCATAAAGCGAGGATGAGATTCGTTCAGTTCTCGAAACAGATCGACAATATCTCAGAAATGGGAAAGATGCATTGACAGCGAGAACACTATCGAAAGTGAAGTTGTGAAAACGGTACAGTATAGAAGATGCTAGTAGGACAAGACGTGTATCTAGGTATTTCTGCAATATATGCACAGTTAGTTGGCCTATATAAACTTATCATGAGTAATAAACCCTAGGAAATTTCCATATCTACTACTGAAAGTACTAGAATCCACGAGTTATCGCAGAGGAGAATTCTAACAGAAGACGTAATTGTTACCCTTTCTGCGATATCGATATTCAGAAGCTTACACCAACGTAGCTAGCAACGCAACATTTTTTCATTCTTTTTTAAGTGACCGAGATTTTTCAGCTAAGAAGCAGGTGCGGTATCGTTATCAAATTACAGTATGCACTTACACCTGTCGGTTGAGAGGAATAGTAAGGAGGAGGTTGGCTCATTATTCAAGCGATCAGTGGTTGTCAACGAGAAGAAGGCGACTTAACTCTGGACGGAGGACGGAAGTGAAGCGCACCCAGCGCACGACGCCGTTGTCTGTGACTACCGAATCGACAGCTGTGAGACTCCGGCCATTTGCACACCGCCGCCGCCGCGGTCGCTGACTCACCTCGGCGGAACCTGTTTGGCCACGCCCGCTCGATTCCGCGCGGTTCCCATATGTGCTCGTTGGAAGGTGGGTGTGTCTTGTATGGGAACAGAGAACGCTAGTCCTGCTGCTAGTTACGTCAAAAAAAAGAATGACACATAGGTCTACCCGCATTAGTGAAATTTCGATGAGTGCGGAATGTGACGCAGCTCTTCAACAAGTTTTTTTTTTCTCTCAAAGTGATGTTATTGAATGAGATAAAATCCGGTAGAATCAACAGATTGTTACTAATCAGAAATTACTTTATTTACCCTACTGATAAGAAATTCTGGCTTCTCAAAGCCCACAGTCTGCCAAGGAAGATACAAAGTTCTTTGATTTCCACGGGTTTAGCTCGTCTCTGCTCTCGTAATTTAATTATTTTCACCAGAGCTTCGTCTTTAATTAAATTTTTTTATTGAAAAACTTTTCGTGCCCATTATTACCTTAGTTGAATCCTGTGGATTGTTGTGGTTAAAAATTCCCCTGAATGCCCTCTTGGATTTTTCGCTAATTGTATAATGGCGTTGCCGAGCCCGTCACATCCATGGGTTTGGTGGATTTCAATTATGGATGTAGGCCTAGCAACGCATATGTGATGATATGACCTCACGTGGAATCATTTATTAGAAAAATAATGGGCGTTTTCAGCTATATCAGAAAAACGGCTGCTTCTCGCGCAGTGGTTAGAGGTGGCCTGCAATACAGACATAGTCGTTAGTTCGATCTTACACACCGTGCTCACCAAGTCCTCCGTTGCGCAATAATGTCGAACACCTCTCATGGACTGATCAACGTCGAAAGCTTTGTCCCTTACTTTTATTTCAGCTCATAGCGAACTTTACTAGTTGAAACAAACACCGTTAGCATCTACAGGTCTTTGTCTACAAGATATAGCCTTTTTTTCATCGCAAGAAAAATTTGCTTTTCTGAATGCCACGAATCGTCGGCGAGTACGTTTTCAACACGAAATCTATTGGACAGTGGGGATTTCGCCTAACACGATATAACGGTGTTTCCCATGTATTCATCAGCTTTTCTGTGTGTCGGACTTGGGAAATTTTGAAAGTTTCAATTTCTTTTTCACGTTTCTCGAGAATTTTAACTGCAAATAAATTTAAAGTTAATAAAGCATTTTGTAAAAGGTTTATATACTTCAACATTCTCGTGATGAGTGACGTCTGTCAATAAGCTTATATTCACATTATTTTGAAATTGTGGGAGTGGCCAGTATGACCGCTATAGGTTTCGTTTTCTTTCTGATGGTTTATCTTAACACAGAGAACTGTAAGAATATATATATATAGAATAAATATATAGAATATATATATAGAATATATATATATAGAATATATATACATATATATAAATATATATATATATATATATATATATAGTATAAGAAACTTCCTATAATCGATAGCGTATGCTACGCAGGTGCTATGGAGGGCGTCGTCCATGGAAGAATATCCAATTAATAATTTCTCACCAATTTCTCATTACTCCCAATGGTTTACCGTTTTATCGTGGCTTAGAAGTGTTCTTGGGTGTCGGGCTGCGATTTACAGCAGAGGGATTCATTCCCCCGACAAAGCCTCTCAAACTGAGAAGGAGTCCGGCGTTTCCATCAGGAAACCCAGCTAAGAGTAAGCCATTACCAAGAATAACCACCGTCTCCTTGTGAAACCGGTCGCATGATAGGAAATCTCCCTCTGATCGAGAAGGGTGACCACTGTCTTGGTGGTGACGACCTGGGCCAGACTTTGTCTTGGCTAGTCTCGGCAATCCAGTGAACCACAAGGGCTGAATCAGCAAAACTCCGAAAAAACAAGCAAGTTTTGCTGGGGCCAGCACAACCAGTGATGACGGGTCATCCAAATATCCAAGGGGGTAATTTCTTGCCGTGCGGTGAGAGACCATTGCCGTTGAAGAGTTTGCCGCTGGAGGGTGTGGCCAGTGGAGAGGCGCAGAAATACCTCGGCCTCGGAGAACCAGCAACACATGCATTGTGCAGCATCATTTACAAACAACTCATTGTTTTCCTATTTAAAATAGCTGTGATGACTATCGGGTATTCTGTGAAATGACAGGATATCAAAACCACGGGGTAAACATGGCAATATTTCTTGCACAATTTGTACAACTTTATTGAATGTTGACAGTAGTATGATTGCATAGTGGGCGAGTTTGTTTTTCTTCACCCTTTTGCTTCATGATCGACGACATCACTAACCATTACGCTATCTCCATTATAATAGTAATAATAACAATAATAATAGCAATAACAATGGAATCAACAATAATACTGATAGTTTTACTTTTTATTTGCTGCCTGCTACAATTTTTTACGGCAGAGTATTATGCGAAATACAACCACAAGGATGCTGGAATATTTGCAAAGCTCCCGACCGCAGTTGTCTGCGGTGGGGAACGAACGCGCTATTACCCTTTCCGGTGGCTAGCGCGTTGACCACCAGATCATGCGGGTCCCTTGTTTCTTTTGTCTCTCAGCTAGTTCTATCGATCAGTGCCATCAGCAATTACCCGTCAGCACTACTAATAGTTTTCTTTTATTTTGTTTTAGTTTATTTCACCCGTTCTTCACGTCTACTGTGCGGATCCCAGCATTTCTCACATCCAGTTGGTTTCCTTACATCCATCACCCACGAGGGTCTTCCAAGTTTATACGCGTGGCTTTGGTTGTTTCTTGAGGATTTTCATTCCATCTTAAATGTCGTAGAATGCTGGTCGAGCAATTCTCCCTGGAGTCCTAATATAGCCGGGCTAGAGCGTTCCCAATTGGATTGCAGAGAGTGAGCTTTTCTCAGACAAGTCTGGTACCAATTTCCCAACTCCGGAAGGATGAGACGCTTGGTTGACCCCGAGCGGAAACGAACTAGTACCATGCTTGTGATGATGGACATTACTATCACTGTGCTATCTACCGCACGCTATACTAATAGTAATAATAGCAATTACAATTGACCTTAAAGAATATCTATGAGCACTAGTGCACAATTGTTTTTGTACGAGTGTTACGTAGCTTTTTGTGTAAAATATCTGATTTTGAACGTTGCTAAAGACCCTTTTAATTACTTTCCGACTATGAGTGCTTTCCTATGAGGGAAATTGTCTGCTTCTCTAAAGTAGCGCTGCATCGTTGCTGAGAATCTAGCAACAAAGTGGATAAACCTTGTAAGTTAAAAAGTAGTTAAATCTTTATCTAATCAGTAGGACCACACGAAGATATGGTACTGCTAGCAACTAACTAGTGGACGTTTTAGGCTGAAGAGAACATCCCTGTTAAGATTGACTTCTGAACTGATCACGATCACCGCTCACGAATATATGACGGCATGAATTATCGTGTACGAAAATCAGCGATTTTCTGTACAAATTTCTGAAGGTTCTTGATGAATGTTGTTGAATTATCGATAATGCTTCTGCGCTCAGACACATTTAGTGCGTTATTAAAAGATGTCCTGCAATAGGCCAATAGGCACGCTGGGATTGTTGATTCGATTAGTCCTGGGCTAACGAAAACCTTAAGAATTTGTGGCTTCCAACCGATTGTCTTGAGGGCCTGACGTCACAGACGGGAGCATACTGTGTGCAACGTTTTGAGGCACTGTTGCTGGTTGGGCAATTTAATCTTCCCTGGAGTTCTGCCTTAGCCTTTCAAGGGCGTTTCCAGATCTACACCACGATATGCATCCGAAAGAAGCACCTTTTCAATACTGTTGAGTCGAAAACTAGACCTTCGACGCTCTTGAAAGCTTCCCAAGCCGCTCATTTCCTTCTGCTCAGCTCTGGAGCTAAGTCGTTCATCATATTGACTTCCCGACCCAGATAGACCCGTAACTGGAGCATTCGGAGATATCCGTTCCGTTGAGCGTGAATAGGGCATGCGAAACCAATCCGTTCTTCATGAACATCGTTTTTGTGAGATTTAGTCGAAGACCAATCTTTCCACAGGCTTTATCAAAGTCGGCAAGCAGACGTTCTGCTTGGCTAATGTTTGGTGTTACAAAGACCATGTTACCAGAAAAGCGAAGATGGTGCAAGTGCCCACCATCGAGATTTTCACTCCCATATTATCCCATTCCAATGTTCGCATAACGTTCTGGAGCGTGGCGATAAATAATTTTGGTGAGATGGTATCGCCTTGCCTAACTCCTCTTTTGACGTCAATGTTGATATCGTTGTAGAATGGTGGTATCTTGGCTATAAAATTTTTGTACAGCTCACGAAGAATCTTTATGTACTGAGTAAGGACTCCTTGACTATCAAGGGCTTCCAAAACTGCTTCTATCTCAACTGTATCAAAGGCTTTCTGTAAATCGACGAAAGTGAGACAGAGCGGTCTTTTGTACTCTGGCGATACTTCAATGAACCTTGTTACCGTGTGGATGTGGTTCATCGTACTAAATCCTCTTCGAAACCCTGGTTGCTCACATGGCTGTTCTTTACCTAGTGTTCTGTCAATCCTGTTTAGGATGACTCGAGTGAAAAGTTTGTAGACGACAGACAGCAACCAGATTGGGCGATAGTTGCCGATGTCGCGTAGGTCACCCTTCTTGAACAATAACACGGTCCTGCTGGTTTTCCACAGAGTAGGAACCTTGCATTCAGACAGGTAACGTGTAAAGAGACGAGCCAGTGTGTTTACGAGGTCTGGGAGAAGGTTATTCAGGTGTTCTGAGCTTATGTTGTCCGGACCTGGTGCTGCTCGACTTTTCGCCGACGAAATAGCATGTCGGACTTCGGATGGGACGGTGGTACGACTCATCCATCCTCCACTATTTCATATGACAGATGGTGGACGTGGCTATCGAAGAGATCTGAGTAGTATTCGTGGATGATTCTCTCCGTTGCCTTTCTGGACGCTGTAGCTATTCCGTCTGGGCGTTGGAGTGCAATCATCTTGATCATGTAATTGGTGAAGCTTCGGTGGGCTTTGCGAATGCTTTTCCCAGCCTCTGCAGCTTCTACCATTACTGCTGCTCTTCTCTCTTTATGATCTTCTTTCATCGCCTGTCTGCATTGTTTCGCAAGTTTGGACATTAGTTCGCGGTTGACTGCAGCTCGTGCGATTCCACGCTCGCGTATCATCTCGAGTGTTTCTGGAGACAAACGTCTCTTGGTGACTTTCGAACTCACAGCTTTCATAACGCTAATGTGAAGATGTTGAATGAGCCGATCGTATTCATAGTCAATGTTATCAACAACCGCATCTTCCCCACAGCCGGCTAATGAATTGAATAAGTCCCTGTTTACGGTGGTTCTGGGACTTCGGTTTTGGAATTTAGCGGCTTTTTCTCCTTTCCGCTAGAAACGTATTCTTGCACGAAGGAGTCGATGGTCCGATCCCGTGTAGAATTTTGGGACAACAGCGACAGCGGCTAGGCAAAAGCTTCTATTTACTATGGTGTGGTCTATTTCGTTATGGTATTCTCCATTGGGAGATTCCCACGTCCGGCGTTGAGGGTGGGGCTTCTGGAACTGCGAGTTACCATGGATGGTCTTGATCGCCATGATAAACTCACACAGCCGCTCACCCTGTTCTTTTCATTCTAATCCGTGGGTCCCAATGTGACGCTACTCAGAGGTTCTTCTTGATCCAATCTTGGCGCTAAAATCTCCATTGATAACCTTGGAGAATGTGGTCTTCTCTGTAGAACTTCTCAAAGTCCATATAGAACGTTTCGACTTCTTCTTCGTTATAGTTTTATGTCAGGGCGTAAACGACGATGATTGTCAAAACTGGTATTGACCCACATCTTTTCAATCGTAAACGTTCAATTCGGGTTACAAGCTGCTCGAATGAATCGATGTTCATGGACAAACTCATGATGACGAGAACGCCGACGCCGCCTACTCTTCTAATGTCGCATGTTCCGAGGAACAGTTCTTCTCCGGTGTCATAGACAGCGTTGAGTGGGCAGCGTCGTACCTTATCCTTCTTGCTTGCATGAGCAAGTCTTCTAGCGAGGACTCGGATGCAAGCGTACGTGCGTTGTAGGTAGAGATCGTCACCTCAGTTCTTTGCAATCCTGGCAGCTTCCATTGGCTCTGAGAATTTAGCAGCCTCTCCGCACTCGTCCTACCCAACGCTGCCGAATTGGAGGCTCCTTCGGGGCCAGGGAAATACGCCCCGTTTTTTTTTTTTACTGTTTTTAGCTTTTTGATACCCAGGTATAGCTCTGGGCTCTGATCGTGGGGTCTGGCTATACTCATGGGTAGCTTACCAGGCTCTCCCAGAGTGGACATGGAGCCTATTTGTTGAGGACGACTACTAACTGCCTCCCCGGTACTTCCCTGTAACTTGATTGCAGACTTTTGGGTGAATTGACCCGTAGAATACAATCTGCATAAATTAGAGTGCACCCACACACGCGTGCAATAATAGGCCTCGTAAATACAGAAAATGTATGCCAAATCGACGCAGCAGAAACAAGGAGTCCATGCCCTGGATCCACCTGCGTCTCAGGAAAGCAAAGATCGCTTTTAGTCCTCGATTAACACACTATCCGTGACCTGGGGGGCGCCAAGTAGTCTCGCGTCTAACCGGCTATCGGGATCCCTCATATGAGGGAGGTCCGTGGTAATAATAATATAATCTAATTTAATACAATATGCCAGGTATATAATAAGCTATACATATATATATTTATAAACATATGCTTTAATCCTCCCAGCGGTTTCCCGCCTCTTCGTGGCTTGGAGGTGTTCCTAGGTGTCGGGCGGCAATATACAGCGGGAGGATTCATCATCCCAGCAGGGTCACCCAAGCTGAAAACGAGTCCTGCGTTTCTATCAGACATACCAACTAAGAGCAGACCGATACTAAGATCTACCACGTCCTGATATTGAACTAGTGGCATGGTGGCAAATCTTCCTACGATCCACAGGGGTTGCGACCGCCTGTGGTGATGATAACCTGGGGAAAACATCAGCCGAACCAGAAGGATCGGAGACACCTGCTCACTTTCATGGTAAAGCTGCTGACATGTGCAACGCTTAAAAACATCAATCAAAAGTACCTCGTTGCTTTATAAAAAAAAAAAACAAAAAAGGAAGAAGTCGAGTTCATTGGGAAGTTCATTAACAGCACATGAAAGACTCATTCGGATATGCCATGTATGGATTCATCGTTGACGTACCTGCTGCTTCGCAACGCAGACTTGTCATCCTGAAATCCTGTATGAATAACGAGTTGGTCAAAGCGGATCTCGATAAGGAATGGTCGAGGGCAAATCTGTGATAATATCCAAAATGACGCTGACTACTTGATTAAAAATCCATATTGGAGGTGTTGTTTTAGCGCTGTATAACAGTTAAAAGATCGGTCGACGAACCGCCAGAATCTGCCTTGACAGCATTCGTTGCCGTCTTGGGGGAATCAGAGAACAGTAGCAGTAACGAACACATAGTGTCTCAGTGAGAAGAGAGAATGACAACATTCTAAGTAGGAAGCGATCCCACAGAGAAATTCTCAGACCCTTGTAGATGATCACTACAAAAAAAATGAAACGAGCAGAAAAAGTGCTAAGGCCAGCACAACATGTAAGAGTGGATGACCTCAGTACTTGAGTAAATAACTCCTATGAGTGAGATCTAAAATGAGCAAATGGTAGCGTTACCCAAATGCAAATCCAAAGACCTTCGTGAATGTCAGATGCAATACAACGAATTGAAGGAACAAGTATTGGGTTCCTCAGAAAATGTCTTTTTCCCTTTTGCCCAGTTGTTGATGTTCACTCTTTGTTCAGTATTTTGATGGTTCTAGAAATGTTCTTCACAGTTCAGAGGGTAATCTGTGGTAGATCGATTTGCATGATGACTTAACATCGCTTTCATATAGAAAACAGAAGCTTCTACTTCCGACATCTTTCTATTATTGTATCATGAACAACAACGAGCTTAAATCACCTTTATAGTTTTCAGCAAAGGCTTTCCACTTTCGTACGAAATTCTCAGCAAAACTTGGAAACCGTTCCAAATCCTCTCAAAAGTGCTTAGACGTGAGAAGAAGACGAATTTGAAACAACGCTGGAGATTCTTATTAGGAAGAAGTTGAGCATAAAAGCGTAGCGATGAAATCTTTCAAAATGCACTTTAGCATCCTAACACAGATACCAAAAACACCAATTATCAAAACTCCGTCGTTCTGCAGCCAGCACCACGAAGATCTTTAAACTGTTCGTGTCCAGCTTCGAGGTGGCCAACTAATGCACAGAATGGTGTGGTGGTGAAGTGCGCTACTCCCCGGAAAGGACAATAGCGCGCGTTCGTTCCCCACCGCATACACCTGCGGTCCGGAGTTTTGCAAATATCTCAGCAATATATACGAGTTAATGCACAGAATATTCTCCAAATTCTTCCAATTGCAGAGAAAGCCGCCAAAATATCCCAGAAAATCATTTATTCAATACTTTGTGGAGTACAAATGTTGGGACGGCTCGATTATATAGAAATACCAAGTAGTTAAGATGATTCGGTCGGAACTTGCTGCTCGCCTTTGTGTACGCCACGCGGGACTTCTTGTAAGTAGCAGTCACAATGCCGGAAACCTCAAACTTGGGTAGTTAAACCGTTTATCATAATTATATAACAATTATGGCATAACAATACAACTGTACAATTAATACAACAATGATACAAGTAATGAATAGGCGCAGCCTGATTTCTTGTGTTCAGGTTGCTGAAGAGTGAAGAGGTTGTCATATGACTTCGACCACATAAGATCGATGTGAGGGAAGGATATGGTGATTTGGACAGCATTGCTGTAACCTGAGCTAGTTCGCCGTGGAGCCGTTTATGTACCTTTTGGGCTGGGCGGAGTCAGGCTACAATAGGCGGAGTCGCGTTACAGTAGGTGGAGTGGGGTTACAGTAGGTGGAGTCAGGCTACAGTATGCGGAAGGGCGGCTGCCGGAAACATTTCAAAAGCGTTGCAATCTGATAAGGCGATAGTCAAAACATAGGACTGTAACTGCAGATGTTTTTTGTGAGATAACCGCCAACGAAATGTTAGCCATGTGGTTATCGGATCGTCATAAGGTCACCGGAAGCCGCATTCGAAAATGTTTGACATAAGGTTATCAGATCGTCATGGAGAAAAGGTCACCGGAAACAGTATTTGAAATGTTTGACATAAGGTTGTAATTGATTTACATAGAGAACATTCCAATATTCGTGAAGAATGTTCTCTATAACATAAGAGTACAAGAAGTTGTACTTTAAATGATAACGTATTTCTAAAATCGAAATTTTCCATTTTGTGAGAGAGTAAGCAGCTATAGAGTTGCTAGAATTACCCTACAATACACAAATAGTTCTTAGTTCGAGCCCGCATCCTGGACGAACCAGACACCTCATTGCTTCTGCCGCAGAGTTGTTCGGAGGGACAAGAACACTAACTTCGTATTCGGTAGACCACAAGTCATCGTATAGGTGGAACGGGTATTCAGTCACTTCTGCGATGTTCAATGAAGTCGAAAGCGTTACGCATTCTTAAAGCTTAATCGAAGTCGTCTGCTTTATCATTTATCTGCTGAAGCAGAATCTAATAAAGTACAAAACTGTACACAGAAATGTTCAACAAACTGGGATGCCTTGCCACTTTACACCAAAACAATAGTCATTGAAAATATTTGAGCACCAAAAGCTTAGAAATGTGCGAAATATACACACAGTGACGGTAAAACCATAGGAGACCAATCTGAATTAGTTGTGGTCAAACTCTCATAACAATGACATGATAATGAAAAGTTCAACCGTGATTGCCAATCAATGTTACTCGCTCACTAATCAATCGGATTCTGTAGTCAAGATCGTCTTCATTTTCGAATGATCACTTTCTGAGAACGGTTCGATATGTCCTATTCAGGTGAGTAATCTTCCACCTCTCGTCACAATCTCTAAAGCGACGACCATTTGTATAAATGCTCATGCAGACGTAACCAGCTTGGACGTTACCAAACATTGTCTTCTTTTCCGAGTTTGCAAGTTGATTGGCAGAAACAATTTCATCTAGAAGTAATCGTCAACAGCTCTTCGTTACAGATTGTTTCGAGTTTTCTGATGAGGACAGCGGTTCGACACAAGCGGCTAAACACAGACCCTCGGTGAAAAATGGCCGGAACTGCTCTGTAAGGTTGAAAACCTATTGCGATTCCGCTTATTTTTGATCAAATTGTAAGCATTCTACTGAAAAAATAATCTCATGAGTCATGAAAAATCTGCTTTCGAAGACTTCACAGTGGTGCTAAGTTACTTTAGTTTTCGCAACAAGTGTACAACCTTTCAATTTTATCCGTTTTAGTTTACATGGCCCGGCATCACATCTGCGGTGAGGATCAGAGCACGTCTTGGATTCGATTCGTTTTCCTAGCATTCATCGCCCAAAAAGCCTTCGAACTTTTAGCATGTGTGGTTCGATTGCTGCTTGTGGATCTCCTCTTCTTTATTAATGTCGTAGAATGCTGGTTGAGTCGATTCCCCTTACAATCTTGGAGAAAGCCCACAATCTTTGAGAATTAGGCCGTTCCTACCTGAACTGGAAGACACGTTGGGGAGAGTGTCGAACCAGTATCTTGCCTCTTGATAGGCTCCATCACCAGCCACTGCGCTGTTCACCTTAGCTTTGTCCCATGACGTTTGTAACCACCATTCAACACCAAATATGCGTATTTGGATATGTGCTTGGTTTGCATTTTCGAATAGGTACTGTGTGCTCTAGCACATCTATTCGTTTCTTTCTAACGTGACCATCGTCCATGGTCGTATCCCGCATTAAGCAAGGTGACGTCTGCGAGACCGACTCCATCATTCATGAATCGCTTCCAACTGAGACTGCACATGATTGACGAGAGCCCAAAACAGGTCTTCCCATCTTGTACTTGGTCGTTCTAGTGGACGTATGAATCCTATTGCAGTCAGTTATACTGTTCCTTTCGTTTATCACCCGTCGATACTTCTCACTCTACGGTTAGTCCATCTATGCTTCAAGATCTCGGTGTCTCGTCTTAGGCGTCGAAAACAAGGTAGCGTTCAGAGATTTGGACTGCCCTTACCAGCTGGATGTTGCTTGTGAAACTTAAAGTTCAGAAGGCCGCTAAAGAGTTCTAGCTGGTGCGCAGTTCCCCATGAGTTTGAAGTATGCATCCAAACATCTGCTCTGCTGCATAACGGAGCGTTAGGAGGGCTGCTTGGTCGAAGAGGTGAACGCAGAGTCTTGAGTTAGTCAGCTGATAGTCGACTTTTCTGGTGGGTTTGAATATAGTCTATTCTGCTCTTCTTCTATATAGTCCAGCTTCCATGTTGTTCTCAATGTTGATTGAAGGCACAAAACAAATGCGCGATGTAGTCTGTGTAATCAGAGAACCGCCCAAACCGATTTGTCCACTTTCGCTCCGTGAGTTTTTCGGCACTAGGTTTCTTGACGTATGCGTAGCCTATGGAGTAAAGTGAAGTGTAACAGGAATTTGCCTTAAATGCGTAGGCCCTTTTCGTTCCAGTCGAACGACTTGGTTATCCAATCCGGTTGCAATTAGCATTTGAAAGGTGATATCACATTGTTGGAGACTTTTCTATGGGAATGGTAATGGATCGATGCAAAATTTGTGTTTCTGTGCTATAGTTACGATAGCACTCAGCTAGAGTTCTCATAATGAACGAGTGCAGCGTCGATGAGTGCTGGTAAGATGTCATTCATATGGACGCTGCCAAATGTTTTTTTTCAAAGTCGATAAATGTTAAGGCAAAGAATAGATTGTGTTTTCACCTGACTCTTACCGCCCGAGGTACGGTTTGGATATGGGTCGTGCAGTAGAACCTCTGTAGGAATTCTGCTTGCTCAACCGATTATAAATGCCTCATCCAGAGTCTTTGATATGCACAAAGAAAGTCTTTGTGAACAACTTCCAGAGTTCACCCAACAATCGTATCGGGCTACAGTTACAAAGATCCCTTCGGTCACCATTTTTGGGCACATTGACCATGAGCGAGTTTCTCCACTGGTCCAGGATTTTCTCCTTCAGAAGGAGATTTGTGAACTAGGTCCCAAGAAGCTCTAAGGAAGTAAGCTATAATATTGTCGGGTTCTGGAGCTCTCTTCATACATTCTATGGCAACCTGTACTTGAGAGAAAGGAATCGCGGGTATTCTTCGATTATTAAGCAAACAAGAGGTTGGAAAAAAGATTTATTCGGTCAACGTTTCGACGTCTTGTGGTTTCGCCCTCGCTCTTCAAAGCTAGTAGCGAAAAATCATGCACAGGCACCGACCGCACTTTTTCAAATCCAGACTAGTATCACGTTTGAAGTCCGTCTAGCACCTCTTGTTGCATGAACACAGGCAACTCCTCCTGAAAAGGTCTTCTGCAGCTGGCATTTATTATTGATTGTGGTGGATGAGTTGCAGTCGAATCAGGCTTCTCCTTCTTTTTTGGACCAACTCTTTAGTGGTGATGGAAACACGCAACAGCAGTCCAGAAATGCGATCACCCTCTCCCCTTATTTCGATCTTTTATTGCAATCTCACCGATCGTACTCACGTTCGCTGGCCGTTGATAAATCTGACATTGGTGTCCAACAACGAATTTACGGAACATTACGTTGTGTAGGGGCGCGTATGGAGCAGTAGCATCATTTGCCTTGCAATACACATGGGATCGATTCTACCGCCCGGGCTCGCCAAGTCTTCCATCCCTTCTGGGTTGGAAAATTGGCACCAGAATTGTCTGGGAGGATAGCAGCACTGGCTCCATACATTAGCAGGCCACCGTAAGTCATTGTGAAAGCCAGATATGCGCTTAGTCATCTCCAATTATGCTTACTGAAGTCGAATTCATGGCGTATCCCTCAGGGATTGATGAATGCGGAGACGTTTATCCTTCACCCTTTTCATTACTATCTCGAAAATTGAGTACATTCTTACCATTGCGAAAATGTGATATGGGTATTTTTGAAATCGGTGCATAAACCTCCAGAATAATGCATGACCACCATTCAAATTATTCAAGTGCTTAGTCGCAATAAGTGGAATCCAAATTATGGTTTGAAAAAAAATGGTAAAGTCAGAATACGCGTTTCCCTCAAAAGGTTCGTTCCAGTTCTAATCGAACATCATGCGTCGAACCTGAGCTGAACCCATCGTTAGAAGAACGTCAAGCATTAGTTGAGGAGTTGATGAACGAATACGTGGTTTACGGGAAAAACAAACCAGATATCGTTTTTTTAATGGCAAGTTCCACAGCCTCCATAGATTCTGGTGTACTTTGAAAAGTAGAGGTCTAAAGAGTTTAATAGTTTTGCTGTTTCAAGAATGAAGGCGATACCTACGAAGGAACAACGCTTGAACAATTGTTCCACAAACATGGACCATTTCCGTTGGAAGAACATATTGCCGCATCAATTCTACGAAGTACTTACTAACTCAATCCTGGTGCATGTAGAAGTGACGTAGTCGTTCAGCGAACATTTATTGGATTCTTTCTTTTGTCTAGAAATCTCTTCCAGAAGAGTCAACGAAGAGAACTGAATACTTTTAACACGTGCTCACGTTAAGATAAATAATACGATTTGCGGACAAAAAGAAATTATCCAAAGAAAAGAAAAAATAAAGTGCGTAATATGAAGCGAAGAGTGGGGCGTTTGTAGCGCAGCCGTTAGAGACTCCCTAGAGCGCACACATGATCGTTGGTTCCACCCCCGCTCTATACCACTCAAGCCATCCGTTCCTTTTGGGTAGAGTAATTAATCTGGGAAGATAAAATAAACTGGATTGGTATAGAACTAGACTCCCACAGATTCATCGTACTGGCCAGATATGCGTTGGTGACGCACACAGTCTAAAGTCGAATGCATGGCACATTCGTGATCAACGGTGACTGCCCCTCTACTTCATCGTTCATGCGAAGAACTTTTTTTTACAGTAAAACTTTACAAATCTGTAGAAATAACCCCGCACTTCTCACATTCGATTCGTTTCCTCGCTTCCATTGTCCACGATGATCGATTGGTTGTCCACGAATGAAGTTGGAAAACTTTAACATGTGGCTTTGGTTGCTGCTTGAGGATTTCCATTTCATCTTAAATGTTGTAGAATGCTGGTCGAGCAATTCTCTCTGGAGTCCTGAAATAGCCTGACTGGAGCGTTCTCAATTGGATTGCACGGAGTGATTTTTTCCCAGACGGGTCCGGTACCAATTTTCCGACCCCGGAGGGACGAGAGGCTTGGTTGGCCCGGAGCGGAATCGGAATCGGAGTTGTAAGTACACGATGGCAAATGGCTCATGGTTTCATCGTGACTGAGGAATGTCTCTGGGTTTCGAGTTGAGATGAACATCGTGTGCTTCGTCTAGCCAGCTGCGAGGATATTCTGCGCTTCCAACGGAACGGCCACTTAAAAGTATATTAGTCGCAGGAATCTGTGCTATTTTAACAAAAGACAAAGCCACAAGCTGACAAGTGGTGTCGACCTGGGCAAGGCCTAACACGACTCTGAAACTCTTTGGCACAACCAGCAAATTTTCGAGACAAGCGGACAAGTGCTGTAGAATACACGATCGCTCGTTATTAGCGAATACTGGTTATCTATGTGTGCAATCATAAATATTGGAAGAGTTATGATCATCTCGATGTTTTAGCCTTAGTTCTCAACGGACACAGACACTATGAGAAAAAGAATTTGTTGGTTTGTGACAATTCTCTTTCTCGTTGAGCCTACGGGTCCTATTTTAGAAAAAAATTATTATGGTCCAGCTTAAATGACTCAAGAAGAAGAATATATCGCTTCGCTTCATGAAATTATTCCAGTTCATAAACATTACAATGGTACCGACATAAACTTTTATGCTAACGTATTCAGAAAGTGCTAGCAGTAGCCAGTGGAAGAGTTTCAAACAAACATCCCAGTTTCTTGAACAACTCTCATAGAGGATAAGAGATAAAGCTCTCAACGTTGATTTATCCCTGAGGGATGCACCATGTATTCAACTTCATTAGACATCGTTGGAGGCGAGTGAATGCACATCTGCCCTGTACAATGACTCGCGGTGGCCTACCGACGTATCGAGTCAGTGCTTCTATCCTTCCAGACAAGTCTGGTAGCAATTTACCGACCCTGGAGTGATGGAAGGCTTAGTGAGCTTGGGGAGAGAGGATCGATTCCACGTGTGTATTGCACAGCGCCTCTGACCACTGCGCTACACTCGCCCTTTAACAAGTATCATAGCCGATATTTTTAAACAGAAGTTAAAAAGCCTAACTTAGACATCACGTCCGCAATCATCTTCCTTCACAGCCGAGATATTGTCCATGGTAACGTGGACTCTTCGTCAGTGATTATCGATACACAATTCAACGCGAAAATAATTGTATCCACATCGATCCGTCGTGTACGACCGTCGAAAGCAGGGTATTAATTTTGCTTAATTATAGCTTCATGAGTTCCAAAAGAGTTAAACAGGACTGCATCCGTAACAGGAGGAAGCCTAAGGGCGAAGATGTTTTCCGAGTGGGACTTCTGCTGTACCGAATGTTAACCGGACATATGGCGAAGTTTGCACAGGTGTAAATCTTAGACTTGAAACTTTCAGACCAATACTTATCTATGTTACCTATACTCTTGTTAATCAATTAGCGAATCTAACCAACACCAGTAAGGTTGTCAGATATTCCTGTCATGCGTCAGAGGGTTCACCAACGGTTTCCACTCGCTCGCTAACTCTCATGAGCATCATTACTTTCATTGTTTTTGGCAACGGGATAGCCGTGGTCAGATCATCAGTATCCGCTGAAGGGTTTGAATCCGGACTCAGTATAACAAATGCAGAGCTCTTGTTGTGATCGACCAAGAACCACCTGCCTTGTGCTTTCTAGTTCCCACATCTATGTTTATATGGTTACATTTATACAGAAAGCATAAGTTACAGTAGAGACAAGGAACCCAATCGTTCCACCTCATCTGGCCCTGAAGGCAACTCCGGTTGCATTTGTTACTCAAAGTTCAGTTGATGATGAATTGTTCGTAGTTTACCATGGAGCGTACAAAACTCGAAACTCCACATTATTCTTTACCATAAACAAATCCCTTTTTGAGCACTATCTCCAACAATTATTTAAGAACGGCGAACTGGTCGGTGGCCCTAGTCCATACATGCGTGTGTCGGAAAAAGGGATGAAGGTCGTAGCATACATATTTTCAGGATGTCAAAGGTAAGAATACCATTATACGTACACAAGTAAGCAATTCCAGTATACTACAGATTTCCTCCAACGATAGCACGTGTTCGGTACAGCGACTGGGTAGAAGAATGCGATGGAAATCCGCCAGTGTTTGTTCTATTTCCTGACGATCAGTCCTAGCACACCACTATTCTTCCTTTCTATGAATGAAACTTCATACCATGTTATTCCTTTTGGAACATTCTTTTTATGGAAAACACATAAATTAGGGTTATTTCACCAACAGCAACACCGAGGGATAGTTTGCTCGGAGAATATGCACTACTCCAGCTCTTGATCGTCCATCGCTAAACCGCTATCAGGACTGTCTAAGGTAACATAAGACACGGACGTTCCAACTAGATGAACAAGGAACATTATAGAGGGCAAATACACATAAGACGCCAAGACACGTTCTGCTCTAGGTGACAGAGATTGCTGCGATGTCTGCAGATCTAGCGACAAATCGAGCTAGCGATTTAGGGGTGTGAAACTAGTAAGCACATTTCTAGCAGCGTTATAAGTTTCGGGTATCTCATTCAGGAATGTAACGGCCATTAGTTCCTCATTTTCCCGTTTTTTCCAGTGAATATAACTCATGTAATCTACAACGGACACACTTCGTAACAAGGCCCTAAATCCTTAGCTCGACTTGTCGTTAGATCTGCAGACATCGCAGCAATCTCTGTCACCTAGAGCAGACCCAGCTCATAAGGCACCAAATATCCTTTCGTTTCATAAGCGTTGGCGACTGCTTCCACTTAAAATACGGAACTTCTCTGACATGGCTATCTCGCGATTGGAGGGAAACCATTCTCAACTAGCACTGAGCCTATCAATGATGAAAGAACTCCAAAGATCCTCAAGCTTCAGTATAGCAATCGCGCGAAACCGACAGTACTAATAACGAACAACTTTCTTTAAATATTAAAGGACGGAAAATGGATCAAGCTCTCGGCGTTGATCAATTCTTGAGTGGTGCGCCATGATCACGGCTTCATTAAGTATCGTTAGAAGTGACTGAATGCATACCTGGCCTGTATAATAATTTGCGGTGGCTTACCGATGTATCAAATCAGTGTGCTATCCTTTCAGACAAGTCCGCTGCCAATCTGCGTGTCCCAGAGGGATGAAAGGCTTGGTGAACCTGGGGCGCGAAGATCGATCCCATCTGTATTGCAGGGCGCCTCCGACCACTGCGCTACACTAGCCCATCTCTTTAAATATTGCTAAATCAAATCATCAAAATGTGTTTGCTAGTTCACTATTAAACATTTGTCACATCTATTAGCATCGACTTTGATATCAACAGATTCATAATAAACGTCTGTCAAAGTCATCAACAATTCGTTCGGGTACTAACATAGGTCGTATATTTTGATACAATCGAATAAGAGCTTTCTTCACTGCTTCAACATCTCCCAGTTTTGCAGATATTGGTAGAATATAGTCAAAATTGAGGGGGTTCTGCGGTCGGATCTCTTCAGAAACGTGTGAACACCAATTGTTAGCATTCATTTTCTCCACTAATCGTTCAGGCATCTGAACAGGACAAGATAACTAAGATGATAAGTCTAGGAAGAAGTCGGTAACAAAAGTTCTACTTACTTGCTTGTCTTCAACAATATCTATTTTATTGAACAGAAGTATTGCCGGCTTTTGTACTAGCTTCTTGTCGTACATTTCAAGCTCACGGTTAAGTAATGCGACTACCTCTATAGGAGATCTGCAAAAATCGGTATCAACACTCGAAACATCACCGTCTACGGATATATTCTAGCACTAGATTCCTCCTTACTTTCCTTTTCACCTTACATTACAGTTCGAAGGCGACTGAAATTTTGCTGCAGACGCTTTCACTATAAAAGTGGTGCATATTTTCTGCAATGAAGTCATGCTTTATAAAAGATTGGTTTGAGGGAAAAAAAACCTCATTTACGAAGAAAAATAAGTAGGTGTGGTATGCATTACCACTTATAGCTCGTCTTCACTTGTTGTGTGAGCCACAGGATCATTCCCATTGTAGCGGGAGCTTTGCAGGTTTAGCCATTACAGTTCCCTGGAGTCTCGAGATCGGCCTAACCAAAATGCCCCAAGTCGTCACCACCAAGGGCAATCACCGCCCTTACGCATCAGAGGGAGATTTGCTACCAAGCGACTAGTTTAACACCAAGACGGTGGTGGATCCTGGTACTGGTTTATTCTTAGCTGTGCTTCCTGATGGAAACGTCGGGCATCCTCAGCTTGAGTGACTCTGCTGGATAGATCACTCCGCTGTACACTGCAGTCCTACACCCAGGAACACCTCCCAGCCACGATGAGGTAGTAAACCATTGGGAGAGGAAGTTTGCAGAACAAAATACAATCACTGTCAATTAAGCATCGTCTACATGTTTAAAAACCCAACAAAACTGAAAACTTAATCTACCTGAATGGTTCATTGAGATTATTAGTAAGTTGAAATCCATTGCAATCCACGACCAGCAACAAAATATCAGCATATTCGAGATGCTTTAGGAATTTGTATCCCTTGCCACGATTTTGAGACGCACCCTCTATTAAACCTGGAAGGAAATGCTCGAACTACCACCAAATTTCTTCTGGAAATTGTCAGCTGTAGCACTGTATCTCAAGCTACACGATCAGTGGTAAGGAAACTACCGACTGAATACGCTAAAGGATAAAGGATAAAGGTTGCGACGTTGATCAATCGCTGAGGGATACACTATGCATTCGACATCAATAAGCATCATTAGAACTGACTGAAAGCTACAATGACTCGCGGTGGCCTACTGGTGTACCGAGCCAATGCTGCTATTCTCCCACAGAAATCTGGTACCAATTTGCACCTCGGAGGGCTGAAGGGCATGGTGGGACTGGGGCATTGGGATGGATCCGATATGTCCTGCAGGGCGCCTGCGACCACTACGCTACACGCACCATTGAATACATTATGCAACACAGGTAGTGCTGTAAAGAAACTTCAGCAGAAAAAACAGCTGGAGAGGAAATACAATGAAACCAAGGCGCACCATCGCTTTGCAGCCACCCCACTACAAGTGCCCATAGGAATCAGCCAACATCATCGTAGAGGTATTGGAAAGTATGTCATTTCTAAAGCATGCAGAATGTAAGAAATCACCAGGTAAGTCTGCCAATGTTAGTGTAAAATCGCCCTCGACTTCCTCTCCTCCCTTCTTTGCTGTCCAGAACGCAATTTGGGGTTTGACCTAAAACTAGTTAGTAAATGTGTCGACTCAGCATTAACTTAGCTACGGAAGCTTTTGAATGACAAGAGGCAAAATGGTTAGATGCTCGTCTAAGTTTAAGAATTTGAAGCCTGATCGATGGCAAGGTGGAAAAGGACAAAGGACAAACCTCTAGGCGTTGATCAATCCCTGAGAGATGCCCCACGCATTGAACTTCATTAAGGAGAGTCGGACATGATTGAATGCATATCTGGCCTTTATAGTGACTCACGGTGGCCTACCAATGTATCAAGCCAGTGCTGCTATCCTTTCAAACAAGCCTCGTATCAATTTGCCGACCCCGAAGAAATGGAAAGCTTGTTGGGCTTTGTGCGCGGTAATAGATCCAATGTGTATTACAGTGCGCCTCCGACCACTGCACCACACGCGCACCTTTTTGGATATCTGTAGCAGTACATTATAAGCGTCAACAGTAACTTACTGTAGTGAACGGATATGGTGCTATTTTGATGCTCTTTCTAGGCACAAATGCCTTCATCAAAGTTGACTTCCCAGCATTTGGAAACCCAACCAGTCCGATGTTTGGACGAAGTTTCAGATGAAGAGCAACGTTCAACTGTTCTCCCTTCTCGGCTCTGAAACTTGGAAAGAATTGAGATGGGAAAGCTTACTTATACCAAAACAAAACCCACATATACTGGTTCCGAAAATCACCACCAACACCTCCTCTGGCTATTAGATACTTTTGAAACGGTCGCGAACATCGCGCAAGAAGAATATTCCGATCAGCATCAACGGCTTCTACACCCACCGGAACTTGTAAATACTACAAGAGTTCGCATTGAAGAATTAGTAAAGCTACCAGGAGGATTTCGCAAAATTAATAAGAAAAATGGAGAAAGAAACGCACCGCATGCTGTCCATCTTTACCAGCTAATTTAACTTTTTGACTACTGCTACCGTTTTCAGCTTTGACTTTCATTTTTCCATCCAGTTTCCGCCGAATATCAGAGAAGGTCATGTTGTTGGTTGTCACCAGGTAGACACTACCTCCTGTCCCTCCTCTACCATCATAACTGTAATGCAGATTTAATCTGATCACAATGAATGGCATGGTATCAGATTGAAGTATGCAGCGCTAACAATGAAACCACTGTGAGTATCAAGAATTCCAACCCAATCAAAGGTTCCCAAACTGACATTCACTTCACCAGCGATCAAATGACGGTCAGGTATCTATAAAACCTATTCATTCAGTTTGTGCTTAACAAATAAAAAAGCAGTTACAACGATGTTGATATATTTGCAAAACTCGGGACCGCAGGCGTCTGCGGCGTGTATTGAACCACGGCTATTACTCATTCTGGGGGCTAACGTGTTCATCAACACACCATACAAGCCCTTCGTTTCGGCTTTCTCTCAGCGGTATTTTATGTGCGCTATAAGCAATCACCCGTTAACGGGATTGACCTGGAGAGCACAAATCGGCATTGAACCCAGTTAAAAAGCGTTGAAAAAGCAACGTTATAGCGTGCCAAGCCATGAAGGGTATATAACTGAGAACGAACATAAGTTGTATGGTTACCGTTTATGTAACAAAAGTATGAAGAATAAAGCTCTCGGCGTTTATCAATCCCCTGAGGTATGTGCCATGCATTCAACTTCATTAAGCGTCGTTGGAGGTAACTGAATGCATAACTGGCCTTCACAATAACTCGCGGTGGCCTTCCGATGCATGGAGCCATTGCTGCTACTCTGCCAGACAAGTCTGGTACCAATTTGCCGAACTTGAAGCGATAGAAGGCTTGGTGGGCTTGGGGATCGATTCCAAGTGTGTTGCAAAGCGCCTCCAACCACTGCGCTACACGGGCCTATGTAGTAATGTCTAGTATTGAGTCAATAAATACCTCTACATCAAGAAAGCACTGGTGGGAGAATTTTAAGTCCGACAATAAAGATGGAGAAATATTGAAAAGTCACTGTATCCTACCGAGGCAAACCTTTTCCTCCTGAGCCGGCAACAACACGAATAAGGTGTACATCGCTTTCGAGAATATTCCACTCCTGTCCGATCAGCTTCTGTGTCTGCCTGATAGAATTTCGAAGAAATGTAGAGAAACGCATTCACATACACCACAAGGCTACCTTGAGGGCACGATTACAATTTCTGAAAGAGATCGAGCATTAGTTCGCTGCTGCATGTCGCCCTAAATGAAAACAAGAACATGACAGGAAACGCGTTTAAGGTTCTTCAGGTTCTTCCAGTGGGCTCTATATTGGATGTCTGATTCACCATTTCCGGAAGTAAATATCAATATCCAGAACTTGGATATCCATATTTCATGATACATACAATCTACCAGCCGTAAGCATGAATGCGCTATATGCCTTTCTAACTTTCACTTTTCTACCTCATATGATCCTCTAAACGGTCTACCGTCTCATCGTAGCTGACAGGTGTTCCTGGGTGTCGGGCTGCGATGTATATCAGGAGGATTCATCCCTCCAGCAGGATCTCCCAAACTGAGAAAGAGTGCGGCGTTTCCATCAGTAAGACCAGGTAAGAGTAAACCGATACCAGAACCCACCACCGTTCTGGTATCAAACTAGTCGCATGATGGTAAATCTCCCTCTGATCCACAAGTGAGGCGACTGCTTGTGGTGGTGATGACCCGGGGCAGACTTTGGCTAGGATGACTCCAGGACTTCAGGAAACCACAATGGCTAAACCAGCAAAACTACGAAACAATGGAAATAATGCGGGAGCTGCACAACCAGTGAGGACGGGCCATCCAAGCATCCAAGTAGGTTTGCAGCACTAGAGTCCTTGTTGCAAGTCACTTCTCCAACTAGTGGAGTCCGTCTCGACGGTGAGTCCTCTACTAGAATAGATTTCTAGTGAAGATGCTTGTCAGAGACAAGAGGTCCGACTAAGCTGTCGGCATTTGCACAAGCTCCTATGCCCATCCGCTTTTCTCCTGTTCCGCTTGTCCTAACAAGTTCCTAATTTTGCGATTCTAGGCTTTTTCTTAGAGTGTTCACACTTTACTTCATCATCAAAAAGTGCTAGGGTACAGCAGTCAGCCATGTCGATGGTTTTTCGCGCCCACAGATAAAACAGCCAACGGAATGAACGGCGAATGCCTCCCATACAAAACAGGAAGGAAGCAGAGGTAAGTCATCTAAGTGTTGTTGAACTCGTGAAATGGGAAAAGAAAGAAGAATATGGAAGGTGATTGCTAGGAGAACCAAGGCTGAAATGAGTTGATCAGTGCAACTGTACCGAACTTTCTGTGCTCCATTGCTAGAATGATTGAGGGTCATCCTCACGTAAAAGTACTTCCACTTTCCCATCACCTCTTACTTCAGAGCAAATCAGGCCTTTTTAGTTAAGACTGATGTACTGATATGTCCTGCTCTTCTCAGTAATTTCGCTCATACCAACCCTAGACTTTTTTTTCAGATAGTTGAGGTTCTAAGGATGCCAAAATCGCATGAAAAATCAAATAGAGTCTTTTATTACTAGTAACATTTCTAGCACAGATAAAAACGATTACATCTTTGCTAACAAGTTTTGAGGACCGCAAAGTTCTGCAGGTTCTATTGCAGTACTTCCTAGATGTCAATGGATTGTGGCTCATTCTCTATACGGTCTTTGTCGAAAAACATCTTTTTGTAGTGGTGTTCTATGTACTTAACCATTTATCTTTGAAGCTTCCGCCTAGCTGTAGACTTCTCGAATCATCTAAAATAGAACGCCAGTGAAACAACGAAACGAGCCTTAGTAAAGACCGTTGTGAGAAGCCTCTTTTCAGGTTATGGTCGAACGGCAAAATGATGAAGTAGGAACGATTCCGAAGAGTGTACATCTTGGAGAAATCCCTGACTACTACAATCTGTCTGGTAGGTCTATTTGAAATCGCTTCATCACACTTGTTCCCTTTCCTCCTTTGTTTTAGGGTTTTTTAATTCTTATGCCTTTGGAACTCCTCAGTTGTCTTTAGAAAAGACAGCGAACGTGGTCGTGTTCACACTGTTGTTATTTCGTGTTCTCTACATTTTTTTCTACATTCCCTAGCCGAATTAGACATTCTTCGAAGTTGTCTGTCACTTTTTCTGGTCTTTTCATAGGTTCATCGGTGAACGACCTACTCAATGGAGTTTGCTCATTGCCGTCGACGTCACCCACTGTCGCACGTCAACGCTTGCGAACCATCAGTGGCTCAAAATCTGAACACCATCTGCTCACAACCAAGTCTGGCAGAGTGAGGATACCTTTATATTTTACGCAGCTAGCATTGATTTTCAGTAACTGGTTATCTTCAACTGAAGTTCGTGACTGTTTTTGTTATTTATTTTGGATAAGTTTTTTCCCATAGAATTAGGCTATTTTATGCGTAGACGCGAAAATTTAGACCTTCAAAATATTAGGTGGTTGGCTGTCCAAGCTACCGGCGCGTAACCGTAGAAGAAAAGGATAAAGCTGTCAGCGTTGATCAATCCCTAAGGGATACGCCATGCATTAGACTTCATTAAGGTATCGTTTAAAGTGATTAAATTCATATCTGGCCTTTACAATGATTCACTGTGGCCTACCGACGTGTCGAGCCAGTGCTGCTATACTCCCAGATAAGTTTGGTACCAATTTGCCGACCCTGGAAGGATGAAAAACCTGGTGAGCTAGGGGTACGGAGACCGATCCCATGTGTATTACTGGGCGCCTCCGACCATTGCACTACACGCGCGTCATCATACTCCACTTATATTTAGGTACCTAACTATTCCTTAGCTTACTTTAAGATGGTAGTTAATGCAGAGATTTTATAAGTTTGTAGCTAGTGCATTTGAAACCATAAGCAATTTTCACCTTGTCGGTTTTCCTGTCTCATAACTATTACTCATATGCAGGAGTTTTGTTTAATCGGTTAACACCATTTCTCTGTCTTTCTTTGATTTCCTTCTAAACCCTCAGAGTAAAGTCTCCTAGGAAATTACAAGCTTGTAGAACAAATCAGTAGATACAGCGAATTCCCAACACGCGTAACCATGAAATATCTATCATCCTTATCACATAGTGTCTCCTGTTACTGTAGAAGGTTTCCGCATATTAGTTAAGAACTCGGTTTTTATATCATTAACTTTCCACGTTAAATGAAAAATTGGACAGCATTTCTAAAGAATTACTTAGATATGCCCGTATATAGGAGGCACCTTTCTTTAAAAATCGCTCTCGTTATCGAAGATTTCTCGGTAGGTGTTGAAGAACCAGCATCGTCAAGAATGTGTTGACAATAGGATAAATATGTAGTGATTGCTCGCTCATTTTCTAAACATTGTTTCACTCACCATCACATGATAATTTGATATGTTGCCGTTATAGAAGATCTATACAAAAGGAAGACCGCCTTGGTATGACAGGATGGGTAACACACTCAAACAGCCCTACCTCATTGGCATTTGTGGCGGGTTCGTTAGTTTTTTTAAAATAGTCCTTTGTTTTATTTTTGCACCAGTGTTTTGATTTTTTTGAGTATTTGCTGCTGATGATGATTGCTGTTGGCATTCGTAGATATAAAACTAGCTGATAGAAAGGCGAAACGAAGGACCCACATGGTGTGGTGGTGAACGCGTTAGCGCCTGGAAAAAGTAATAACGTGTTCATTCCCCACCGCAGACATCTGCCGTCCGGAGTTTGCAAACAACTCAGCATCATTACGGTTGCATTTCACATAATACCCTGCCATGAAAATTTACAGTAAGCAATAAATAGAAGGTTAGTCTTGTTTTGGGAGTTGTCCGAAATTTTGAGCCAATAGTGGCGGTAAAGTAAGGCAATGTGGCGAAATTTTTATATGTACTTATTGCTATGCTTCAATTGCATTAGAAGGAAGGAAGTATCCGGAGTGGTAATGTGAGTGAGGAAACACTAGCTTTTTAACACCAGATGGCAGTGAAAGATGTTATAATGGGTAACAGAGCACTAAATAGTATTGCAGAATGATGGGATCTCTATGATGTGTCCATTAGCCAATGTTCTTTTGAGTTTGCCTGCTTCGTATTGAACTTATAGTCGGATGTCAAACTATGTTCTGTGAGTCTCCGCTACTCAGCGTTCTTTGAATAGTTCCTTACCAATATACCGTCGAACTTAGCATAAACCCTACCATACTAAGACGCTCTATTAGTGCAGATGCTGTTTGTTTTTCTCTACAGAGATTAATGCAGTTATAAATGAAGGGCTTATAAGTTGCACTGTAGTCTAAATAGGTTCTAATATGTTCATACTTTGCGTATTGGTGTTAAAGCTATCTTTTGTCGAATAACACCGAAATCCTTCTATTCCTCTATTATATGTTGGAGCGAGAATTTGAACGTTACGAACGTTGGCTGTTACTATCTATGCTGTGATATATTCTTCTTAATCATAGTGCGATCAGTTGGAGTTCGATATCATCTGTTTTAGCTCTGCCAGTGGTAAGACAACAGTTGCGGAGAAGATTATAGAGAAACTAGAAATCCCATGGGTGACGATAATAAGTATGGACAGTTTCTACAAGGTATCCTACCGGGTATGTTTATGGTATTCGTCAATGTTCATGACAGGATTTTGTTTAGATTTTGAGCGAAGAGGAATGCGCACAGGCTGCTAAGTCGAATTACAACTTCGACCATCCGAATGCCTTCGATTTCGACCTTCTGCATGAGGTAGCTGAGGAATGTTCTGAATAAATGTTGATTTTTAATTACAGCTTCTATCGATGCCAAATATCATTTGCTTACTGGGATACTTGGATACCCCGTCTTCATTGGTTGTGCGGACCCCAACATAATTTCCACTTATTCGGAGTTGTGTTGGTTTAGCCATTGCGGTTCCTCACAGTACCGTGGTCAGCCTATCCAACGTCTGCCCCAGGTCATCACAACCCCAGACAGTCGCCGTCCTTGTGGATCAAAGGGAGATTTGCCACCATGCGATTAGTTTGATACCGGGACGGTGGTGGATCCTGGTATTGGTTTACTCTTAAATGGATTTCCTGGTGGAAACGCCGGACTTCTCAGCTTGAGAGACTCTGCTGGGGGGATGAAACCCCTCTGTGCATCGCAGCCCGACACACAGGAGCACCTCCCAGCCACAGTGAGACGGTAAAGCGGCGGGAGGAATTATCATTTACTATTTTAAAAAATCTGTTATAGAGTTATAGCGTGCTGCGGTTTCACAAGTTAGTCTTTTTTTTCGAAGGTTTATATTTACTAATACGATTTTTAAGGTTTTATCTCGTCTACGTGAAGGAAAGAGTTGCGAAGTGCCAGTGTATGACTTTACGACTCATGCTCGTGACTCTAATCCAAAGGTTGGGACTTCTGGATGAATTATGAGAAAAGTTGGTGCACCAAGTGGGCTGAATGTATTCTTTTGTAAAAATTGCTTTATCAGGTAATGTATGGTGCAGATGTTTTAATTTTTGAGGGGATTCTTGCTTTTTATCATCCCGATATTAATGATATGATGGACATGAAGGTAAGTTTGAATCTTTAAGAGATATCCTGTCAAAATTCTCAATATTACTTTAGTAGAAATTGTTGAGGTTTTTGTGGATACGGATGGTGACGTGCGTTTGGCGCGTCGCCTTAACAGAGATATAAATGAGCGCGGGCGTGATATTGTTGGAGTGTTGGACCAATATTTTCGGTTCGTAAAAGTGGGTGCTTTCATTGCTACGTCCCTTTTTTGCTTATTTACTCAAGTTTACTTCTTATTTCTGTGAAGTATAGGGCACTAAGCACATTGATTTGTTTTTCTTCCCCTTTGTTCGTTTTTTTTTCTGCCGCGTTTCCTTTATTCTTTGTACTACTTATGTTGTTATCTTCCTTTTTTACCTCGTTTTCTTTTCTGCCAAAAAAGTTCAGTTTATGATAAGAAGTGAGATTTCCTGTGTGATTGCCGATGGAATCGTGGATTTAGCTAAATTAACAACTTCTTAACTGGACTTCTTCCCTTGACTTATCATTATCTATCTTGTTTTCCTTTTTTTCCTGCTTTCGAATTTGCGAATATGCTGAATACTTTTATTTGAAGGCCTTAGGAAAGGTATATGCTATAAGTATATGCTATAACTTATATTATACAGCTTGTAACTTTTTTAGTGTCTTTACACTCCTGAATTCTGAATACTAAGAAGTTTTTTTAGCCTGCATTCGAAGCGTACATTGCACCAGGAATGAAGATCGCTGATATAATTGTGCCTCGTGGTGGAGACAATGACGTGGCTATCAATCTCATTGCTAAACAAGTCATGACGCAACTCGTCAAAAGAGGTGAAGTTACATCTACACCGTTTGAGGCAGTTTTGTACCAACATAAGCGGTAGTTAACTTTTTATTTGCTGCCTTCTACAGTTTTCCACGGCAGGGTATTATGTGTGGTACAACCACAATGATGCTGAGATATTTGCAAAACTCTGGACCGCAGGTGTCTGCGGTGGAGAACGAACGTGCTATTACCCTTTCCAGGGGCCAACGCGTTCACCACCGCACCATCCAGATCTTTAGTTTCGCCTATCACTCAGCTGGCTTTCTATATACCAATAATCTATCTAGAAGTGATAGTAATTTTAAGGATACGATCAAACTGTTCATTCTCAATGCCGACACGATCTGGTGAATATGAGTCAAATTCCGGACCAATTACCGGATAATCTCGTAATCATTAGACAAACTCCACAAGTTCGCGGTCTGCATACATTTATTCGAAATAAAAACACTAAGAGGTGAGCGATATCGTCACCAAATTACAGAAGAAGAAACGTTTCTTCTATCTTCAGCTTAATATTTTCTACAGCTTGTTTACTGAGTTTTTTGTTTTTGTTGAGTTCAGGAGTGAACTTAGTTGGTATCCTATCTTTTTACCTATGATTTTTGTTTTGTACCCAATTGCTTGTGATCCACGAGTTTTTCAAGAGATGAGATAATTTTCTACGCTGATCGGCTCACGCGAATACTTGTCGAAGAGGCGATGAAATTTATGCCTTATAAGGACGTGGAGATTGAGCTAAACAGTGGTCAGCGGTATGTTTTGATTAGCTAGAGAAATGTTAATGATTAAAGTGTCGACCTACTATTAGCTCAACTACAACTTTATTATTATTTTCACTGCAGTTATTAAGAATTTATTGGTAACGAGACACGTTGTCTGGTACCAGCTGATTTGTACTATTTTTATTGCCGGTAGTTTATTTTGTCACAAAGAACATTACTGCTACGTTTTTCATATTCTATGAGCTCAGATGCTGTGACTAACAACTGAGAAATACTCTGCTCTATGCTTTATAGTTTGGGGAAAACTGGTTGCTATACGTTTTTGTTTATCCTTGGCTACTGCTACAATTATGGGGATAAAGATTCAGTGCTGTACTTGAACACTAAATTACTTACTTGGGTACTTGGATGCCTCGTCTCCACTGGTTGTGCAACCTCCAGCATAATTTCTGTTCGTTTTTCTCTCGCACAATCGTCGTCCATGGTGGTGGTCTCTTTTGAACATATTGACTTCCGCTAGGTTCATTAATAGTTCTGAAATACTGTGAGCGCAGATCGTTGACGTTAGCTATGAACACATTCGCCTATCATTTGCGCGGTCTTCTAAGAGGACGCTTGAATTATCTTAAAATCCACTGTTCTATTTGTCCATGTGTAATCTGTTCTTCTTGTTATGTCGCCGGCACATCTCTGTTTCCCTATTGATGTGTATTCTGCTGGGTCACGAAGATGAGATAGAATTTCGAATATGAGAGCTTTGTATTCCAGCTAGATATTGAGTGTGCTGGTTATATTTTAGAAGACATCGTTCAAGCACTCTGTGAGTAATGCGCACTATTCTTGAAGTGGTTAAAGGATCAGCCCACGCCTCAGCAGCATAACAGCGCTGAGAGGACCGTTGAATCTCGAAAAGGTGTGCGCGGATATCCGGGTCTTTTAGTTGGTCAGTGCTTCTTTAGAAGTCCGGAATGTAGTCCAAGCTGCTCTCCTTCTATCGAATTCCTTCTCCATGTTGTTTTCCATGATCATTGATCCCTAAGGTATACGTGGTCCCTGCAATCTGAGAGCCATCCAGGTCAGTTTTTTCTCCGCACCATGGGTTCCCACATGGAAAGCAAACAAAAGAAGCTGTCGTTTCAAATTTGTTAATAGGAATAAGAGTTAGGTTCTACACACTTTTGCAAATAAAACACGAGCTTGCTTTTTCCCGCAGTCCAGAATTTCGATGTCCTGAAAGCGACGACTTCTTTGAAAGCGTTTTTAACAACAGCATGTCTCTTGAAGATTGTGCCATGTTGTAGCCGCAGCTGCTACAATGGTTTAACAGGAAACAAGAGGTGGTAACATGTTAGTCAGAAGTCCCATGAGAATGGTCCAGGGGTGTAGTTTAATTTGTTTAACACCTAAACCATTGTTGTGTAATGTGTGATCAGCGTTGGTACACGATGATTAAAAGAGTTGAAGCTCTCGGCGTTGGTCGATCCCTGAGGGGTGCGCCATGTATTCAACTTCATTAAGTATCGTTTGGAGGTGATTCCATGCACATCTACCCTTTACAATGATTAATGGCGGCCTGTCGATGTATCGAGGCAGTGCTGCTATCCTCGCAGACAAGTCTGCTACCAATTCACCGACCTCAGAGAGATGGAGGGCTTGGTGGGTCTGAGGCTCGTGGACCGATCCCATGTGTATTGTAGAACGCCCCTGACCACTGCACCACACGCGCCCATGAGGATAAATAGCGTAGAAATAGGTGATTTTTCTTAAGAAGCTTTTCTAAATCGTAATAATGAACTGGTTGCTCTTCTCTCAGTTTGTGTGGTTGTATGTCGTTGTTTGTACGCCTCTTCGTTTCTCTAGTGTGTTCAATATACTGAACTATCGTTAATGAGATGTTAATATTGAGTTCTCTTGAAACATCTGGAGTACTTTTTCGAGAACTATCCTCGATTGTTACCTTAAGATGGTCTTCTTCAATTGCTGATAGGCGTTGGAAACATTGTTTATCGTTAAGATGTATGTCCATTATTAAACCTTTTGAACCATCTGTGTACTGTGCATTTTGAACCGCCTCCTTTGTCGTTGCTTTATTGACCTACTCAGTGTTTTTCCCGGAAATCTGTCTTTTGTCCCTTTAGGGAAGTTTGAGAAGAAAGCTACCCGAAATTCTCGACTTATGAGCATCATTTCAACCATGTTGAAATGATTTTAGGTTTAGTGTTGGAGAAATTGCCACGCGGAAAGTAGTGGAAAAATTATAATCTTTAAAATAGTTTAGAGCAGTAAGCAACAAACTTCCATAAAAAGTTTTTTGGAAATTTCACAACAAGTAGTGAGATGCGAGCGGGATGGCAGTTCTTCTATCAGTGACCCTACAAGTAGCCGAATGATTGCCTCTGTGCTCCAGGAAAAAATTGTGTTCTAGAGTAAAAGGACGTCGACAGTGCGCTCAGATTTGTGGGGTCGCAATAATGAGAGCCGGTGAGACAATGGAAAATTCACTTAGAGCTGTCGTAAAGGATTGTAAGGTAAGACTTCTGTTCATGATTTTCTTTTAATCTGCACAACTTTTACCAGCAGATGAACTCCGTTTTGCAGTGGTTGATTTTTAGATGGGAAAAATTCTTATCCAAACTAATGATAAAACTTTGGTGCCTGAATTATTCTACCTTCGCCTTCCTAAGGATATCGACAAATACAAAGTGATGCTTCTTGATGCTACTGTCGCAACTGGTTCGTCCGTTTAAAATTGCCACTTGGTAATAAAATAACCAGATCATTTTGTAATATTAAGGTGCTGCCGCAATGATGGCAATAAGAATACTTCTTGATCATGACGTTCCGGAAGAAAATATCTACGTCCTTTCGTTGCTTATGTCCGAGCCAGGAGTTCATGCTCTTGCTTATGCATTCCCTAAGGTAAACACTCTTACCACTAAGATTAGTGTCGGCAATTTATGATTTTTCACAAAGCCATGTTGACTAATATTTCTCCGTACTCGTTGATGTTACCACTTCAAATCTACAAATGGTATTGGTTCCCCACACTTTTCTTTGTCCACTCTCTTTTCAACCGGAATTTGGAAATGGTTTGTCCATGAATGTTGCTCTCATTGTGCTTAAATGGATACCAATAGGTGAAACTACTGGTTCTAAAAGTGTTGATTCCTAGGTTCGTCTCATCACAACGGCCGTTGACAGTCACCTTTCTGATAATTTTTATGTTCTTCCCGGAATGGGAAACTTTGGAGATCGTTATTACGGTACATATACAAGCGAAACTGATGGAGAGGAACCGTTTGACTGTTGATTTTAACTTCTTCTTCTTCCTTCAACCTTCTTAATAGCTATCTTTCTTTCCATTAGCAACGCTCTTCTCGTGACTATATTTTCTGTGAATAACTACATAACTTTGTTAGTGAGGCTTACCACAAATACAATGAAACATCTTTTTTAACACTCATAGTCCGACACCTTTTTCGCCGTCCATGCTGGCTACCAATCTTCCCCATATAGTCATACATAGCAACATTAGCAACTATAAGGATGCTGAGATATTTGCAAAACTCTGGGCGACAGGTGTCTGCGGTGGGGATGGAACGCTCTATTAACATTTCCGGGAGCTTTCGCGTTCACCATCACACCATGCGAGTCCTTCGTTTCGTAATTGACTTGTAGGTGCTATCAACAATAACCCGTGAACGGGATTTTAGCAACTGTAGTTATCGTTCGTATTGATGTAAAAGGCAATAACTCGCTACAGTATTCATAAACTCACACAAAGACATCATAGTGAGCTTATGCTGTGCGGTACTCGTGCTATCTTTGTATCCGCGTAACCGGCAGTTTTAAGCCCTCAAAATATTTTCTACACATTACTAAGTTTAAAGAGTAGCTTTCTGGTCCAACGATCGTTCTCTGTTGGATTAGAGGATGAATACAAGGTTCAGTTCAGCAGAATACCTTTGTGCCCCAAATAAACGATCGGGGAGGAAATGAATTGGTACAAATTCACGGCTGCAGATATGGCTCACATATGTTCGAGAATAAACGTATCGGACTGTAAGTGTTAATCTTCTGTGAATAGTATTTTTTTACTCTATTCTCTTGCCATAGTAACGTTCTTCATGTTGATATTTTGCAACTTGTTTCTTCCGCACTTGTTCAAATGCTTACTGGTCCTCTAGAAAATTTGTCTCACAAACTGTTGCACTTGTCAGTTTGTTGTCTTGTTTCTTCTTCGAAATTATTGCTTTCTTGTTCTATTCGTCTATCAGTTTCTTTTTATAACCTGGTTTTTTACAACCCACAGTTTTCTTCTTACTGGGTTGATTGTTTTACTTCTTTATTATAACACAAATACTAAGGGGAACTTGAGGTTACTGCTTCTTTTATGCTTGCTTGAAGATCGTTGTGGAGTATATTTTTCTGTTTCTATAAGTCTTTGCTCGCCTGGTGTGATATAGAAATACTGGTAATGGTTTTTGGTTATGCCAACGCTTTCATATAATAAACGGCATCGAATTTCAATTTTACTTCTCGTATTGGTATTGGCACCAAAATACTTCGTTTTTTGGATATATGATTAACGAAGAAATATACCGATTATCAAGCTGTTCATGACCACGCAAGAAGTTCGGTGTTGTACACAAATCGTTCAGAAGTTTGTTTGCTTGCTGTCGTAATGGAAGGAAGAGATTAAATAGCCCTAATATAAGATGGCCGAGTGTAGCGCAGTGGTCGGATGTGTCCTGCAATACACATGGTTTCGATCCTCGCACCCGAAGTCCACCAAGCCCTCCGTCATTCCGGCGTCGGCAAATCGATATCAGACTTGTCTGGGGATAATAGCGCTGGTTCGATACATCGGTAGGCCACCGCGAGTTATTGTAAAAGCCAGATACGCATTCAATCACCTCCAAACAATGATCAGTGAAGTCGAATGCATGGCACATCCATGAGAGATTGACCAAGGCCGAGAACTTTATCCTTTTCATATGGAGTGGTTTCTTTCATCAGGTCTAGTTCTGGTTTATTAATGCTATGTCGAGGGCGCAAGTAGTGCAGTGGTAGCGATGCTGTTCGATAAAAGAAAGGCTCTTGTTTGATTCGAAACCAAACCAACCGAGCTCCATCGCTTCGTTACCGTGACACATTCCTACCACATCTCTTTGAGACGAAACCCCTCTTTTCAAGCCATAAGAGTTGCCAACTCCAGGTAAAGGTAAAGAAGATGTGATGACGTGTTTGCTTGGTTGACCCACAATTCTAGGGGGAATCAAGCCGATCGACATTAAACGATGGTCTTAACAAAATTCCTCAGATGGAAGCGGAACCTAACTCATGCGAAACTGTTCGAATCAAATGCAAAAGATACAGGGATCCGCATGGCGTGTGATGTCTGCTCGTCGTATGAAATAAAGAGGAAATGCCAACTTGACTTTGTTAGGGTACAATAGCTGACGTTTTGGCGGTTTCGCCTTCTTCAGAGCCTGGAAAGGTCAAATTGAGATGCGATCTACTCAGCCAAACACTTTCATAATCCTAGCAGATTAAACTTCACAAATAAAGGCTAATCCAATGACATTACACAGGCACAGTCCTCGCCCATGCATTACTCTGTGCAGCTGCTATCCATCAAGTAACTTAAATACTTACAACAAGTAAACGGTAGGTGTTTAAATGAAGCTGTTTCTTATGCGAATTCAAATTTATTTCTAAAGTTTTATCTGCTGGGGTTATGAAAGTGTTTGGCTGGGTAGGTCGCATCTCAGTTTGATATTTCCAAGCTCTGAAGAAGGCGAAACCGCCGAAACGTCAGCTATTGTATCCTAACAATTTTTATAATAACAATCTCGTGTCTGCTTATTGAAGAGAAACATCGAATTATCAATCAATACCGAGGTTAACAGAAAATTGGTCTTGGTAACTGCCAGCTTAACTGTTTGACCAGGTTGGCGGGAGAAATTAATATTCGTTTTTACCATCAGCTGTAGCGCAGTGGTCGGAGGCGCCATGCAGTACGCGTACCGTGGCTCATCAGTACTTCCATCCCTACGGGGTCAGCAAAGCGGTACCAAACTTGTCTGCGAGTATAGCAGCACTGGCTAGACTCATGGGTAGGCCACAGCGAGTCATTGTAAAAGCCAGATATGCAGTCAATCACATCCAACGATGCTTAAAGAAGTCGAATATATGGCTCATCCCTCGGCGATTGATCAACGCCGAGGGCTTTATCCTTTATCCTATATTCTTTTATCATCAGGTGTCCTTTTTTGGCGTTGAACATTTATTCTCTACTTAATGCTTGCTTATGTGTCTCTCTAACTTACAGGATAGCGTCACGTTGCCTTACCAAGTTTTTTAGTGGAAATCTTTGTTTAAAACATATACAGTTTTCGGTCAACGCCCAAGTTTTCGTCAGTTGCGGACTGGATTGTAACGCACGCGCGTGCCCGCTCAGTCCCAACTTCTAAACGAAGCACCGAGCACCTTATTGGCAGTACTGACAGTCCTTGTCCTACCTTGTCTTGGCACAGAAAGCAGCTAATCACAAAGAAATCTTACTGTCCTCATCTTGTGCTTTCGCTACTGAGGATGTCTGTTTACCATGGTAATCAACAGTAGGTCTCTTTGACTTCACCAGTAAACTTCCGAGGAGCATTATAAATTATCTGATGTGAAGTACTGCTTTTCTTACCTCAATCCTGATTGGTAATCTAAGGTGCAGGAGCTGTCGATCGAGTACGTAAAATACTGAGGGGAAAATGCACTGCTTTCATTAAAGAGAGTTTATAGAGAAGCGGAGAATTTGTAAAATTTCACCCATTCTATGGGTTTCTTGTTCTTGAAGGTAGAAAAGACGTTCCAAAGGTCCTACCTTCCTGAAGTAATCCAGAACAGAAAGACTTACAGGTTTTGTTTTGATTTCTTCGAAACCTTGAACGATGATGAACATACTGAGCGAAATGATGGGCATCGGAGGCGGATACGGTGGACGATACAGCTGTCAGATGCGTGCCTACTCTGCTGCCTTCATTGATGCTGATTTAGCTAAAGTCACGGAGCTTAATTATGGTGGAAAGGTGGGTGCTGTATTCATCTTTTACGGCTGAGACTTCAGTCTAATTTCCTTTTAAGATTTTGTTGCCAAATTCAACATTAGACTACTTGGTCCGATACAATGTGCCTTATCCCATGCTATTCAAGGTATTTTTACATTCCTGTTATATTCTGATTTTATGTGCGTTCTAAAATCTTGTAGAGATTAATTTTCAGGTTTCTGCGCTAGGCGATTCACCTAGGGCTACGAATTGTGGTGTACTTGAATTTTCAGCTCCTGAAGGAAAAGCGTACCTGCCACGATGGGTTCGTTCATCGGATAATATAAGTTTACGTGTCTTTCTACGTAGCTACGTGATTTTGAAATGCTGAGATTTTTGCGATTGGTCTGTGTTTAAATACAGATGATGAAACAGTTGCGTATTGATGATGGGGCTGAGATACGTGTTGATTCCGTAACTCTCCCTTCTGCCACTTACGCGAAGCTCAAACCACAGTCTCCTGAGTTCTTGAACATTAGCAATCCAAGGTATGTGCCACTTTTTCTTGAGTAGTGTTTAAGAAGAATATTCTTGACATGTGAAGTTAGCTTCAATAATTTTGAGTAATTGAAGAACTGCCACGACCGACTTTCTATTAACCTCGGCATTGATCAAGTGATTCTCCTCGTACTCCTGTTGAGCAAACGCGAGGTGTTATTATTCTTTGTTCACGATTAAGCTGATGTTTCGGCGGATTTTGCCTTCTTCAGAGCCTGGAAAGGTCAAGTTGATAGCAATCCACTCGGCCAGACGCCTCCATAACCAAACAAAGAAACTCCAAACCAAGATTTTTTAATTGAAGAACGTTTGTGAGAGTCAGCTAATCTACTTTATGATGAATGCCACAAGAAACTACTATCCAAACTAACATTTTCTTGGATTTCGCCCTATTCGTTTCGTCCGTATTGATACCACACAGCGAGAGAATAAGTTACTAAGAACGAACGACCGTTCATGACATGTCAGTTTTGCAACTGTGGTCCTGTTGGACATTGAATTCCCTGGATACTTGGATACCTGGACAGCCCGTCCTCACTGGTTGTATGGCCTCCAGCTTATTTTCCATTTTTCGGAGTTTTACTGGTTTAGCGACTGTTTCATTGGAGTCCCCAGGTCAGCCTGGCCAAAATGTGCGCCAAGCAGGTCTTCACCACCACAGGCAGTCGCAGCCATTGTGGATCACAGGGAGATTTGCCACCATGCGACTAGTTTGTTATCAGCACGGTAGTGGATCCCGGTATTGGTTTACTTTTAACTGGGCTTCCTGATAGAAACACCGGGCTCCTTTTCAGCTTCGGAGACTACCGGATGGACGAATCCCTCCACTGCACAACGCGGTCATGCCCGGAAACATTTCTCACCCACAATGAGGCGGTAAACCGTTGGAGACCACGACATTGAATTGCTCAAGGGGAGTCAACAAAGTCTCTATTTGCAACTTTATCGTGCCAGGATCAAACAGATTATTGTCATTACGCAGAGGACGAATAGTTCTGAACGTGGTTGCGAGTTGTTTGCATGTTCCTCGTTGGACATCCGGAACTTAGTCACCAGTGGCTATTGTCCATTGTTGTTAATAGACTTTAGGAATCTAGCCATCTTTACCCTTTTCAAGTAATTTATCGTATAGAACAAATTGCTTGAAAAGAGTAAAAGGAGTTAAAAAAGAGTAAAAGGAGGAGAAGGAGCGTTGGTGATTTTCGGTTGTCGACTTAATAATAATAGTGGGGCTTCGACTTCCATCTTTGATTTCCGTGATTTGGCACACTCATGTCGGTATGACGCTCTTCGTTGTACGTCCGAAAATGCTGTCTCATCATGCTTATATGTGTCCCTGTTTCCGAGACATATTTAAAGCACGTAGAGTACTGGGACGGAGGACGTGGTGCGAACCATGGTGTTAGTTTTCCTCTTCACTACAACCATAGTGTCTACTGAACATTCCAGAAGCAAGTCGATCATTATTTTGACCATCTGTTCGGGGTGCAAATGGCTGGACCATTAAAAGGTTTTTTCCATCATCAAGCTTTAGAAAAATATCAGTGAGGCTTTAGAAACAAATCTGCTTTTTATAAATTTGAATTTCAATATTGCTACCAGGGTGGTTTCATATTCACGGCAAACTTGGTGGAGTTTCCTGCTGTTCATTCCTATGTTATCTAATCCTATTCCCGTTTCACGTGATGTTTTCAAGTGTAGCAATAAGTAGTTTTGGTCAGATTATGTCACCTTCCGGAACACTACACCGTTTATAATCTCGATATTTCAGTCTTAAAATCATTACCAAGATTTTAAAGGGCCCTCTGGGAGCTGGTTAGGGAAACACTAGTTACGCAGCTCTTCTTTAAGCACTTATGTTTAAAGGGCTTTGGAAGTTGTTTTTAATTCTGGGAAACTGAGACAGTACTTTCTCTTGTACTCTCGTTAAGCTATGAGTTTCTCCGTCCGGACTTGTTATTGGGATGAATGTTCTTCGTCGAATAATGTGCAGAACTTTTTACTCGAGTGAAGAGCTTGTAGAAGGTAGAAGCATTAAGCACCTTGTCGACTAACTCATGCTTATTTTCGCCTTCCTACCTTGTTTGTAGCCTGTGGCAGACAAATATTTATCATCCGATGTGAACAATACACCAAACTCCACTAACAGCACGATATGTGAAGATGTTTACGCTGTGTACGAAGTAGCTTAGACTTTATTTTGAGATTAAAATATTCGCTCAAGTAATCTGCTAGTCCAATCCGCCCGTGTTGGTTTTGAAGAAGGGGATAAAAGGTTCGGGACGTTAGGCTAGGTCAGATAATTATTGCGTATAACGTTAAATTCGCCCCAAATCTGTCATTTTTTTTTATGCTATAGTGCTCAAAATCTCTATAACGTTTCGTTTCCCATTCCTTTGGCTCATTTTCGCAATTTGGTCTCTGAGTAGTAAATTGCTCCTTGAGGTAAAATATTGTCGCATTGAAAATCTATGGAGTTGAGTTATCGAGTAGATGTATTTAAATCGTAGTGTTTTGCAGTTCGTAAAACAGAGAAATTCAGAGCCGTTTTGGAAGTGGAGTTGCGTAAATTCGCCTGTCTTACGAAGAACGATGTAATTGCTGTTCTGGTGCGGTTCCAATTTCACTTCTTTGAATTCATGTTTGTATTTAAATGAGAAGTCAAATTAATAATAAAATTTCAGTATGCGGATCAAGTCCTCGAATTCTTGGTACAGGAAGTTATGCCAAGCAATGCTGTCTGCATCATTGAGTGCGACCTGAACTTAGATTTCGATGCACCAGAAGGGTATGTGGACGAATCGACACACACTAAGCCATCTTCTTTGAAGGTATTAGTGCTGTATTTTTAAAATTCACTGTATAATAGGTTTTTAATCAAGAGGCCGATGTATTTGTCCAGTACACGTCTCATGGGAAAAATTTCGACATTCTTCAAGTTGTAGAAATAAACTGATATCTGAGTGATCGTTGAAGCCCTTTCTGCTATAAATAACTGTTTGAACTTTAAAGTGATTTTTTTGGCTGCTACTACTAGGCTTTGTAGTTTTTCCACTTTGCATATCAAGTGCTCTGTAGAAACAAATACCTATTACTGTTGTAAGGTATTCGGTTGACAAAACGATAAAAGGGCAAGGCTGTCAGCGTTGATCTATGCGTGAGCGATGCGACAAGCATTCGACTTCATTAAACACCGTTAGAGGAGGTTGAGTGCGTGTCTAGCCTTTACAATGACTTGCGGTGCTCTAGCGATGTATCAAGCCTGTGCTGCTATCCTGCCAGACAAGTCTGATATCAATTTGCCAACCCGGAGGGAGGGAGGGCTTTATGGGCCTGGGGCGCGGAGATCGATCCCATGGGTATTGCAGGGTGCCTCCATCCACTGCGCTACAGACGACAGTCATCACAGAATAGTTCGCTAAGTAGTCTTCTGTATGGGTACTTATTTCTAGGACCGGAAAAAAAAATGAAGAGTCTTGTTTAGTGACCCTGAAAGATGCAGTAGCATGTGGTAGCAGAGTACGGAGAGCTTTTTAAAATCATTGTCGTTCATGGACTAATGTATATTACAATTCATGCTAATTTGCACATGAGTACAGTTCATTGAAGGTCTGATGATGCAAGGCCAAGAGCATTAGCAATGACGTCACCAAACTGAGGCAGACGAGAACAAACCACCCATTTAACACCGTTTGTGATACTGGAGGGCGTGTTTAGCTCAGTGGCTGGAGGCCCTCCGCAATTCACACATGGTCTTTGGTTCGATCCAGCTTTCCGTGCTTACGAAACTTTCTATCTCTACCGTGCAGTTTAATTGCATGGTATCACTGACCTGATACATAAGTAAGCCACTGCCATTGTATAGGCCAGATATGCATTCAGTCATATCTAACAGTAGGTGAAGCGGAATGTATAACGAATCCCTCAAGGATTGGTCGACGCTGAGCGCTTTATTCTTTCATCCTTTTATGGTGCTGGAGAGGAAATATCTCTTGGAGCGTGTGACAGTTGAGGTGTCGATGACGCTGGTGATTTCTTCTTTTGAGGGAAATAGTCGTAGCGGAAAAATTCAAGAAACGAAGTTTGAAAACCATAAATTAGGATTTATTGGAACAACTAGTCGGATTTTGGAAAGATGTCATTATCGACAGCATCGATGAAGAACACTATCGGTTTATTTAATATCTTCACGCCAGTCCTGTGAACGGGGCCGTTAGTGACCGGATTCTTCGGGATGTGAACGGCACAGCAGGGGCCATCTTTTCGATACTTAACATTTTTCACGAGGATTCTAGGATAACGATACGATCGTCAGTGAAACCTCAGAGCTAGCAGAACCGTCTGGGATATTCCTGCACATGATAGGAAGAAATGGAGAGTTTACTGACGACTCTAGTGATTCAACGATTAGTGAAAGGTCATAGGACATGTGGCAGAACTGATTGGTTCTCTCAAACCCCATGAATTTTGATTTATGGAGTCTTGATTGACCATTTTTTTCTCGTTTACGAAAGGTTCCATGTGCTTAAATGCATAATATCTCAACAAAATATGTCAGTTCGATAAAATGGAGGAGATAGAGTCCTGTACCATAATTCTTGAAAAATCTGATCTCTTGTGCCATCTTGCAAAAAGCGCTGACTTTTCCGGCTGGGTAGTCTGTGGCGCTAGAATCTTAGGTAGTGAACTTCGAGAAAAACGCTTGAAATACACGTTTGTAAAAGGAAGATGGGCTTACAAACTTTTTCTTTGTAATTGTAATTTGTAAGAAAAGAAATGATTTTGCGGGAGCGAAATCTTTATATCAACCAATCTGTTGCGATACACCTAGAAAAGGACTCCATTTTCTCTCTTAATGAAGTAAATTCTGAAGTAAAAGGTGTAAAAATGTGTTCTAATTAATTACGCTCATTATTCTATGGATAAACGTGCTATTCAGATAGTAGAGTATTTGGATGTGACTGCTGAAGTTTCTAGATTGCAAAATTCTTGAACTCCGCCGTGCTTCATATTTGGAGTCCTACACATATTGTGTAGAATTTTCTTGCTCTACATCCGCATCTATGCTCGTAAGAATTCTCAACTGCTATGGAGGGCAGAAGCTTCTAATTTTGGGAACTACACATGTAAAAGACGTCAATATTACCAGCTAGTGTGGTGTATGCATTTGAGGGGGGCATTGGGAGAGATAACTATTTGATGTGATCATCAGTCAAAATGTTCACTCATTAGAACTGTGGCCAATTTAACTAAGGACTATAAATTTCTTCGAAGTCATTGCTTCAAAAGAGAACGACGAAAAGAAAGGGAAGCACGAGCAATGCTTTGACGTGGAAAATGCAATGTGCGAGAAAAATCTCTTATTTACCAGAATATTTCTTTGCAGCCTCCGGCCGCCTCTGTTAAATCATTGCAAGGTCCTTCTGGTTCTCACTTTTCTGCTTTCTCTGGATCTGGCCATCGCTTAGATGGAAAGAAAAAACCGTCGTCGAACAGCATGCATACTGATCAAGGAGAAGAACTTCTTGATAATTTGGCATCACTCCCACCTGTGGTTTGCAATGAGGATTATAAACCAGGTTGGTTGTTTTTGTGTGAAAAATTCTAAAAAGTGGTAGTGTTTACTAGTGAATATGAAAAAATTGTATTGTGATAGAAGTGAATTGGAAACCAAAATATTTAGGGACATTGACATTCATACGTTATGATTATAAGTCGCGTTTCGAAACTGAACGTAAGCTGCAGGAAGCGAAACAAACTGGGACGAAAAGGAATGAACTTTTCGGAGGTTCAAGTTCCACTACCAGGAAAGCGTATTGAGCTCGTTTAGCCCCTTCTAAGCTATTGAGAGTTTGATATGGCATCATACGCGTGTCTCAGATCACTCGTTAACAAACCTTTTGGTGTTACTTTAGTTTCATTTCACGTTGTTTCATCGTCCTCAACAATATTTTACATTATCCAACGCTTTTCTCGATTTCACATTCATTTTATCCGTTGTAAATTTAAACTCTCTATTTTTTCGAAATTGTTTTGGATAAATGTTATTTATCATTTGTTTCATCTCAATAGGGACACTAGAGACTTGTCCGAGTCTCTAGAGAGCTGAACCCACTGGGCTTCTCTTGCACGCGACAGAGAAAAGTAGAAGATGTACTGAGGCCCGCTCGAGTCACTCGACGATCAACGGAGCTACAGGTGATGCAGGTGATTCATCTTAATATCCTAGAGACTGCAGCACATTTCTGCAATGTCTCTATCACATCTTTCGTAAAGCTACCGTACTGAGTTTTCTTTTTTGCGATGAAGAATGAGGCTTTTATTTCTACAGTATTTAATGGAACATGTCCATATGTGGTTTGTTGCGTTTTTTCTTTCTTTGAATTAGACAACATTTTTGCCACTCGTAGACTCGAAACACCTCCCATCTACTTTTTAACGGCTCTGTTACATGCTTTTACCCGAAACCGTTTAAATCATTCAATCCGATGGCGTGGATAGACGACGTCCATTGAATGAATCGAAGACAAAGCTTTGTGATTTTATCTGTTTTCAACTCACTATCCATTATGCCACTTGCTATTATGAACGAGCCATCCATGGGGCGACATTCGAAGAAATGTCAAATGGAATTCCAAGTGTTGGGTCGATAGTGTTTTGCTGGCACACCTATTATTAAGTCAAAAGATTAACTTCTTATAAACCTTGGCATAATAATCGATATTTCTGTATATATGTTCTCACCAACCTCGCGTTGGTTAAAGGGAAGTTTTTAAGAACATGTGTACAGATATATTGAGTGGACAATTACATTGTTTTCAATTGGGTTAAATGAAAGTTCTAATATTTCAGTTGTTTTTCTAATACGTGCTGACAGCTTCACTACTGGCGTGGCGGATCAGTAAATAGATTGATGAAAGGATGGTGTTGTTAAGTCGCTTACCACTCTGCTTGGCGGCCGTTGCGAATTCCTTCGCGTTGAATTGTAATGGAGAAGCTGCAACCCGACTATTTCGTTTGTTAAACATTCCGATCTCCACTCCACTTACCCTTGTGCTCTTCTGTGACTGACAATAAACTCCGGTGTGGAATTTCGAGTATTTCGATGTGTGGTCGCATGGACGTCACATTCCCATCAATCTGTCGGCGTTGCGCGTTAACCGCGCGTAGCTTTTTCATCGTATGAGCGATTGTTTGAATAACGGTCATTCGAGGTAAAAACCAAGATTGTCGGGGAAACACGAGACTACGATGCTGCCCTCAATACGTCGCATACCAATCTTTTTACGGTTTCCCAAGCTGAGAAGGAATCAGGCGTTTCCATCAGGAAGCCTAGCTAAGAGTAAACGAGTAAACCAATATCAGGATCCACCACCGTCGTGGTATAAAGTCGCATGGTGGCAAATCTCTCTGTGATCCACAATGGCTGCCACTGCCTGTGGTGGTGAAGACCTGAGGCAGACTTTGGCCAGGCTGACCTCAGGATTCGAGGAAACCACAATGGCTTAGCCAGCAAAACTCCAAAAGATGATTATGCTGGGGCCCACACAACCAGTGAGGACGGGCCTTTCAAGTATCAAGTATCAGGTAGTGGCTGTTGAGGAAATTTTCTTTCCGTGATCTGCGAAATTCTTTTACTTTCTTCGTAGTTTCTTTTTTACTTTTGAAGTTCCAAACGTTCTTGCCAGCTTTCCCTGTTTGGCGGTCTTGCAAGTTTCAGAAGCTGAGGTCGTGAGGTTGATGAGGCGTGAACGAGTCGTCCGTTATGCAATTAGTATTCGAATTGAAAAATCTACCGGTTCCACACATAATGCAGAGAAACGCCGTATTCCGTGGGCAACAACCTTCCTCTCTGATAGTTTAGTAGTTTTCTTTCAGAATTACTTATTCTTAAATGTAGAGAAACGTCTTCTAATTTTAATTGGACGGTCTTGTAGTGCATTAAAACGTCTACAAATGGTGTTTGGGTAGATCATTTGATCCAACTTCGGGACTACAAATCGAAAGGAGAAATGGCATACTACGAATGATCAGGAATGTCGTCACTAGCAATGTTACTATAGTCTATCATCTTTTCATTGCCATTGTCTATCATGTTTTCATAAGGGCTACGGATTTTCTACGCATCAACAAAAGAAGAAAAAGCTGAACGTGAAAATTTCACTTTAATTTCTACATGTTGCACAAAACACATGGCGAGGACTCGTCGAGGTTTTGCTATGGAAAAATGTTTTAAGTTTTTATTCTGTTCTTCCAAGAGTTTTCTGATGGCTTACGGCATTCACACGATTAGGGGTTTTCCTCAGATATCGAACTGCGGTGAACGGCAAGGTCCATATCCCGGTCCCAAGCCGCGAAGAGGTTGCCATTTGAAGTCAACGGTAAGCCCAGTTCAAGTAGTTGCTTACTGTCTACTAAAGCATTCACTCTCAAGACTCCAAACATTCTCCCGATCTGATGTTTAACGTTTTGTTTTCTGCCTTCTATAATTTTCATGGCAGGTTACTAAGTAAACGAAATACAACCACAACGTTGCT